>JACXGJ010005424.1:0-39228 GCA_016801105.1 Esox niger
CCTTGTGTTGTAATATGTGGTAGCCTTGTGGTGTAATATGTGGTAGCCTTGTGGTGTAATATGTGGTAACCTTGTGTTGTAATATGTGGTAGCCTTGTGGTGTAATATGTGGTAGCCTTGTGTTGTAATATGTGGTAGCCTTGTGTTGTAATATGTGGTAGCCTTGTGGTGTAATATGTGGTAGCCTTGTGGTGTAATATGTGGTAGTCTAGTAGTAGGCCATTGGTGTAATAGTATCCAACGCTGGTAAATATGTATACATATACTGCTGAAGCATGGGTTTGATTCCAGTCAGTTGATCCCTAAGCAGAATCCCTCTTCTTTCACTTTATTGATGCAGAAAATACCTAAAATGGTATATATCTATATAGAATAACAAATATTGGGGGGATGGAGCTATGGATGCCTTGAGGGACTGACCATTCATAAAATCCTAATGAAATATTTTTTATTTGTTAAGTTATATTCTTCAAGAATCAATGAGTACATATTTCTAATGTCTAAACATTTATGTAACAACTGGAATGTTAGAAGGTTTATCAAGATCAAATACACTTCAAATGCACAATCATGTTGGACAATTCCCACTTCCCCATTTCCTATGAGCATGTGAAGCAGGCAGTAACCATATACGGTCAACCTATAAACCACTCCCACACTGATAAACCACACACAACCCTATAAACCACACCCAAACCTATAAACCACAACCAACCGATCACCTCAGAATCCTGCTGTCTCCTGATAGGGAGCCCCTCTGTTATTCTCTCCTTTCTGTCACTGTCTTTCTCTGTCATTGTTTTTCCTTTTTCTGTCACTGTCTTTCTCTGTCACTGTCTTTTCTCTCAATTTTTAATTTCATTTTATTCAATAGGTGCTTTATTTGTATGATTGGTCACATCATTCCCAAAGCCAACATACGGTAGGCAGCAATAATAGAAACAAAACATGTTTTCTCCTAACATAATATACACCTGCTCATACACAGTTCAGGGAATCTGTCAATTCTGACTTTAAAGTAGAAGAATGAAATAAAATCTCAAACTGAATTGTTTGTCAACTCTTTCTATCTCACTCTCCTCTCTGTTACATTCTCTCCTCTTAAGGCATTTTAAATCTATGCACAGTGCTGTAAACATGAGCAAATAGTAGCAACAATGTCAAGGCAGATTAGAGACATGAATGTGTTTAGGTCCACAGTGTTATTTGTACTACACAGGTGCCTTGCTCCTCTGATTGCTTTGGTATTTCACCTAACTGACCCAGATGTTTCTCAATGTTTCCTTTGATTTCAAATTCTTTGTGTGTCTCTATGGTCTGAGGGAAAGAAAGTGTGGGGATTTAATGTGGGGATACATTTGGCAGTCACTGTCTCTCCTCTCTCTGTTACTGTCTGTTTCTCTGTTACTGTCTCCTCTCTCTGTTACTGTATGTTTCTCAGTCACTGTCTCTCCTCTCTCTTTTACTGTCTGTTTCTCAGTCACTGTCTCTCCTCTCTATGTTACTGTCTGTCTCTCTGTCACTATTGGTCTCTCAGTCACTCTCTCCTCTCTATGTTACTGTCTGTCTCTCTGTCATTGTTTCTCAGTCACTGTTTCAAATGGGTATATTGGCCTGGAAACATAAAAACAATAACGCCAAAATAAGTAACAAAAGTGAGAACTAAAAATTACCTAAACAATCTACAATTCCATGTAAACGTTCCATGTAAAAGGCATTTTAACTGTTATATTATAGGCTGTATACAGTGTAGAAATTTCTAAACCAGATGAACAAATAAACAGATTAATCTTGATTTTGTTTACTATCTTGTATATATAAAATTGGGAAATGTTTCTGGGGTGATTTCACATTGCCGTATTTTGCCTATTGGTCTCTCTCTTGCTGGAGACACTAGGGAGGGTTTTGAGGTCCTGCACTGATCCGATAGTCACTTATGTGATAATACACAAATATACCAGACAGACAATGTAGTATATTAGCAGTAAAAATGAAGACAGTTTTATTAATTCATTAATTATTTTAGTATACAGCGCCGGAAAAATATCAAAAAAGTTGAAAAGGAAGGTTTTGAGTCAGGAACAAAAGAGTTAAAATGATATGATCACTGCACATTGAAACCTACTCACTCAAAACCTTCCTTTTCAACTTTTTTGAAAAGAAAGAAAAAGGTGCAGCGGTCTCTTGATTTTTTCAGGAGCTGCAAAAATAAAAAGGTATTAGGTGTCTGTTACCTTTAATGCAAAAATGTAATGTAAACAAAATTTGGCAAAATGTTTGCTTTGCTGCTACCAGGAATTGATGAAGGGAGGCCCTATGCAAGTAGAAAGTATTTAATGGCCAAAAAGCCTGTGTACGAATCATTTTAGAAAGAGGTGAGTTATAGTATGTAATGTGACTTATCTCCATCTGTCAACAAGTGCTTTATGAATGGCAGGAGAGCATGTACGTATGCAAACCTGCGTGTCTATATGTTGGCAGGTGTGTGTGTGTGTGTGTGTGTGTGTGTGTGTGTGTGCACGCACTGAAGTCCATATGAGATCCAGTATTTGCATGTGTGGGAATGAAAGCGGAGTAGGCCGGGTATCCGTTTCATAGTTAGTGATTTGACATGTCCCATGCTGTTGGAGTCGTGGTGGAACAGCAGGTTGTCACAGCAGGGCCTCGGGGGCCACAGAGTGGACATAAACATGGTTCTAGTCTGAGCCAGCCGCCAGCCAGGACACACAGCAGCTGTAGTAACCCGAGTGTGTATGGGTGGTTGTGATAACAGCCTGTGTTTTAGTAACAACAAAAAGTCCGCGCTGCAGTAGGTAGTGTCAGTGTGAATCAATCTGATGGAACAAGTCGGAGGGTGTCGAGGTAGAGAATGATCTAGAAGAGGGCACAGTTCTTTGGCTCCAAGCGAGGAAAATTGTTGGCATGTAGACAGCGCTATGTGGTATTAGGTGGTTTTGTTAAGGCAAGGTTTCAGCTGTTAGCTTTGTCACTCATGGAGGATGAGGCTTAATACAGGTTGACTTGGAGGGAGGGAGGGATAAAATCCATGAGAAGGGGATGGAGAGAGAGAGTTGTGAAAAAACAGCTAGCCAGATATATGGTCTTAAGGCGTAAAAAAATAGATTTGTTGATGACACTTTTGTTTTTGCCCCGATTTATCATGAGCCGATCTTGAAGATCTAAGACTTTCTCGATGTGAACAAAAGGCATATTTATCTCAAATATTGTTCACAAACCTGTCTAAATCTGTGTTAGTGAGCGCTTCTTTGTCAAGATAATCCATTCACCTCACAGGTGTGGCATATCAAGATGCTGATCAGACAGCATGAGTATTGCACAGGTGTGCCTTAGGCTGGCCATAATAAAAGGCCACTCGAAAATGCGCAGTTTCATTGTATCTCGACGCATTCGAAATGCCATCAATAAAATGAACCTCTGTTCATTGTCCATAACACACGCCTGCCCTTACCATAACCCCACCACCACCATGGGCCATTGGATCCACAATGGTGACATCAGCAAACCGCTCACCCAGACGACACCATGTGCCATGCACAGTGAAATCCAGGATTCATCTGTGAAGAGAACACCTCTCCAAAGTGTCAGGTGCCATCGAGTATGAGCATTCGCCCATTTGTTACAACGACGAACAGTCAGGTCGAGATCCCGATGAGGACGACAAGCATGCAGAGGAGCTTCCCTGAGACGGTTCCTGACAGTTTGTGCAGAAATACGTTGGTTATGCAAACCGATTGTTGCAGCAGCTGTCTGGGTGGCTGGGCTCAGTCAATCTTGGAGGTGAAGATGCTGGATGTGGAGGTCCTGGGATGGTGTGGTTACACGTGGTCGGCAGTTGGATGTACTGCCAAATTCTCTGGAATGGCATAGGCTTATGGTATAGAAATGAACATTCAATTCACGGGCAACAGCTCTGGTGGACTTTCCTGCAGCCAGCATGCCAATTGCACGCTCCCTCAAAACTTGCGCCATCTGTTGTATTGTGCTGTGTATTGGAAGTGCACATTTTTTAATGGTCTTTTATTGTGGCCAGGCTGAGGCACACCTGTGCAATACTCATTCTGTCTCATCAGCATCTTGATATTTCACAGCTATGAGGTGAATGGATTATCTCAGCTAAGTAGAAGCGCTCACTAACACAGATTTAGACAGATTTGTTAAAAATATTTGAGAGAAATAGGCCTTTTGTGTACATCTGATCCGATCTTTAAGTTCAGCTCATAATGAATTGGGGCAAAAACAAATGTGTTGCATTTATAATTTTGTTCAGTGTACATACCTCATGCGTTAGAGCATTAGGCATTTCTAAAACCTTCTAGCTGAATAAGAATTAAGGGAGAGAGAGAGAGAAAGGAAAATCTGTGATAAAATACATGTTTTGAGGAACGCCTTTTGCTTTCACAGGGAGGAGGGACAGAATGTGTGGTGAGTTGTGATTCTTTAGTGTTGTCACAAAATATGCACTTATTGCTTTAAATGGATTCAACTGGTGTCAGGACTGGATGCATTGAAGTCCTTCCAGTTCTTCTTGCACCAATCTGCTCGCGTCTTAATTCATCAGGGAGAGTGAAAGATTCCCACATTGAGAGAAGGTAGAGAATCAGAACAGAGCCAATGTGTGTGGGAGACAGATATTGTGAAAGTGTGTGTGTGTGTGTGTGCCCGTGTGTGTGTGTGTGTGTGTGTGTGTGCCTGCGTTCCCGCACGCGCACAGGAGAGTTTTTGAAGTGCACTGATTGATATTTTTGGTAGTTTGACTGTGCTGGAACATGTAAATTGGCAGGAGGTGTAATTGTAAGTCACACTCCATTAGACGCAGGTAATTGTGGAAACAGCTTGTTAGCCAATTCCAAGCATCCTAATCCACCACAACTGTTGATTAGATACGGAATCCAAGCACCGTGGAAGGAATTCCCGGAGTACAGGCGTGAAAGCCAGAGAGGAGAGTGGAAGATGGTGTCCGGGGTGGTTGTGTAGATGCAGGAGAGAAGAGAACTATTGGAAACACCGAGAATGGATTCCGGCGTTTATGAAGACGAGCATACTGACAGATTAGACTCAGTCAGACATTAACACTGACGAGGAGAGGAAGGGGCTATGGATACACAGGGAGTGAGAGGTTTGGAATACCTTACAAGTATGGTACATGCATATTTGTTAGCAAAACAACTGGGGGGCCTTAGAGGGAGAGTATGTGGTAGAGACCCGATAGAGAGAGGGAGTAGAGGGATAGAACGAAGAGGGAGGAGAGAGACTCAAAGGGGGGGGGTCCTTGTTAGAGATTGGCTCTGTGTGCAACGAAGTCCCTGAGGTGTAGATACATCCCGGCGTCTGTTATAAAACCCACCAGCGCATGGACCTGCAGAGACAAAGCAGCATAAACAGACTGTTGCGCTCCCATGTAAATCTGTTTAGAGTTAATGAGTAGATCACCAGTGAGACACCGGAGAAAAGACCGAAACAACTGCAAAACCACACACACGGTCGGAAGGGGGTCAAGTCTATTTAGATGCTCACGAGGACCCCGCTGATCAGGTGAACGCCGACAGAGCGACAATTCAACAGAACTCCACAATGACAGTGAGTGAATCCGTATTCACGATTCAGCGACTGTTGTCCTCTTTTCAAATTGTATGCAGAGTGCCATGAATGTCAAATGATTTCCGTAATTTCAGAGTTTGATGACATTACAAAATAAGTCCTAGAGGCATGTAGACTGGTGTGTGATCTGAAATACACAGACTGTGAGTGTGCATTATAGTCCTATCAGTATTTGAACAGTATTTTCGATTGATTTTTTTGGGGGCGGGACAATAGAATTGTCCTGATGTGTATTGGACAGTAGATACAGTGCACTGAACCGCTACCTCAAATGACTATAAATCTATGTGGTTAAGTGACTTGGTGATACAGCCATTCGGTAGTTGTCTTTATATGGGGGCTTTGGGTTGGGGCTGTCACTGGTTGCCAGCGGCAGCGGTCCAGATAGAAACACATTGCAGAGAGGCTTTTCAGTTCACAGATACCTTCAAAGGTTGAACGTGTCTTTAAAACTGTTAATAGCATTAGTCTTCCAACAGCCAACAAAACCATCATAGAGGACAGTGTTTCATTTACATCAGGCTTTCGTAGACAGGGATCCGATAACAAATGACCAATTAATCAACTAGCCGGTATGTTGGGGACTAATGTCTCCCGACCACTGCAGCTACCAGTTACACAGTTTGCGCCATTCGGGAGGAGACACTGTGCAGGATCTGGGATCAGACTAGGGGTCAGTTTCATTAGAATTAAAGCAGTGACTTTGAGCAATCAACTTGGAAGTCCTCAAATCACTCCTTTAATATCAATGAAACTGACATCAGAAAGAAATAATAATTCCTTGACCCCGCTGGTATATTTTATGGATTATCTCCACACAGCAGCTGTAGTGGCCTCTGCAAACTGGTTACAGTCTGTTGTCATATTCCTGGCTTCACATCATGTGTGTGTCGTTGTTTATACACAAGACACCAGCAGCACAGACAGGCCAGTGATATAATTCTCCAATTGTGCAGAGCCATTTTACACAGACAATTAATCATTTGCACAGACTAAATAATCATTTGCACAGACTAAATAATCATTTGCACAGACTAATTAATCATTTGCACAGACTAATTAATCATTTGCACAGACTAATTAATCATTTCGTAACGAGCCGCGGTAGTTGTTTTTTAGAGGCAGGCGGTTAACATGTTTCACTTCTGTTTTAATTTTTCTTTAGTTTTTTTCTAAAATAATACAGGTACAAATCTCTAAATGTTCAAATGCTCAGTTAATTACACCTGTAATAATTACACCAAAGAATATATGACACTGTGCTCAAACCGCATGGCCATGAGCTGTTTTCCAGACGTGTCCCATGATTCGCCATGAATAACCCGCCCCGTGTATAACCCACACCATACGTTTTTAGAGCTTAGTGTGTATACAAACCAGTATTAACCGCACTCATATATAAACCACATTTGCCCAGAGAATTATGACTTGTACATATATTGTACATAATTATTAAACATCAGTCATGCGGTGCTACCAGAAATAATTGGTTGAAGAATAAAATGTGTTTTTGAAAACCCGGTAAAGCCACTTTCTGAAATTTCTGTTGTCAAGAAACATCTGTGAAAAGGTTTCAGCGGTGGAAAAGTAAAAAAAAAAAAAGTCAACTCCTGTATTATTATCATTTGTGCTGTGGTTGAATTTCTTTTCAATATCTGTGTGTAAGCCATGGTTTGTAAGCGGGAAATTAAAGTAATTTAACCAATAGTAATTAAATTATAGTCCATTTCGGGGCGTCTGTGATGCTCTATTATATAGCAGATATATGTGTAAGGTCAAATGTATAAATATACTGTGGGATTATTATGGCTTTAACCATTGTTACGGAAACAGTCTTTACACCTGGCAGTCATTAGTTATGGTGTCATGGGGATCTAATTTGACCACGGTCAGCAGATGCGTATGGAGGGTAATACTGATGAATGGTGACAGAGACAGAGTGTACTGTGGGAAGTTACACAACATGCCAATCTGACACTCACAATAGCACCTGAGGTCCCTGAATATATCCACCCAAGCATGTGAAATGATAAATGAATTGATCAAATTGAACTTGCATTGCATTTGTCATGACGGGAATTGTTCTGCTTGATGACCATTTTCATGGTGCTGTTTGGTCTCTGTGCAGCTCAGTAGCCTCCAAGTGTAGTCAATTCGTACTGGTGTAACCTGACAATCGGCTATGATATGTCAACTCCTTAAAGAAACCCAAACTATCAGCCTATGTCTAAAAAGCCTTAAACGTTTTCACCTAATAATTTCCCAGACACAACATTCAGCCGGGTCAGGGAAAATATATCGAATCTTCTCAACGACAGTTTTATATTGTGTCGAATGATCTGTTAAAAACAGTCTTGTCAGTTGGACCGCATGTCTTTGTTCTCCTCAGGCTGCCGCTCAAGAGCTAGAAGAGCTGTGCTACCTATCATCCCAGTCCTTGTCCACTCTGAAGACCTCTGACCACTTCCAGATGGTCAAGCTACTGGGAGAGGGCTCCTATGGCAAGGTCATGCTGGCTGTTCACAAGCAAAGGGGTAAGGGAAGTAGCAGAGGTCAGCGTCGTGCTCCCTGACCCTGGTCTGGTGGGCTGGCGTCAGTGGCCATTGCAGACTTATAAGGATTTGTTCTAGTGAAACGTGTGTCTGAGGAGGCTAGGGTTACTGTCAGGGAGCACATGTGTCTGGCTGTTTTCCCCATCTCAGGTTAGAGTTGTGTTTGTATGGTGGTGCCCTTAACGTTTAGCGTTAGCGCTGCTGTTATAAGGGTCTACATCGAGCAGGATTGCTCTGGGTGTCCTCAGGCGAGGTGCCATAGATATTCCTGGGGGTTTCATGGACTCTGACAGGCTGTTGTCATGTTTTTGCGTGCTCACATTGTTGTCCGAATGACTGATTTTGTTTTGGAGCAGTATTTCGTTTTAAATAAGGGGTCTTTCCTCTCCTCCTTTCCTTTAGGCACTCCGATGGCTCTGAAGTTCTTCCCCCGTCAGTCCACCTGCCTTTTCTCTTTCCTGCGGGAATACAACCTCTCCCTGTCCTTCTGCACACACCCTTCTCTCACCCGGGCCCTGGGGATCTTCTACTCCACACCCTCTCACTTTGTTTTTGCCCAGCAGGCTGGTCTCTATGGAGATCTGTACAGCGTCATAGTGTCAGAGGTCAGTTTGATAAAATCTACTACAAAGCCCTAAAGCAAAGTGAATAGCACTCCAAAGTGAGTATGATTCCTCTGTCTGCACCCGCCCCCACCCGCCCCCACCACTCCTCCCAATACTCCCCATGTCCCAGTACCCTGTTCACTCAATGAGAACTATAACACATGATAAAGACTTCAGTGGAACCCGTCCAGTGGCCCCCACCCTGGCCCCCATCATGCATCTCTGCCAGTAAGCCATTCACTCTGTGATAGAGGCTGGCTGCCCCCACTAACTTCAGTATCTGTGGATGATAGGAAGAGCACTTGATAGAGGGGTGTTTCTCGTTGTGACGCACGTCACGTTTTAGTGTCGGGCCCATCTAGTAAACCAAGTCCACTGTAGGAGCAGCCCATGTCAAACCGTGACCCGAAAGTGCTTCATGCCGTCATGTGTGTCCTCTGATGTCTTTATCCAGGTTGGTGTGGATGAGGACCGCGTTCAGAGGGTGATGTCTCAGCTCAGCGGGGCCGTCTCTCACCTCCACTCCTTGGGCTTTGTGCATCGCGACATCAAGCCAGAGAACATCTTCCTGTGTGACAGCGGCTGTCGCTGGGTCAAACTGGGCGACTTTGGCCTGGCCCGGCCCACCGGCTCCACCGTCCGCGCAGTCTGGTACGACTCGCCCTTCTGCACACCCGAGGTGGAGCCGGCCAAAGAGACCGAGAAAGTGAGAGAGCAGCGAATAGAAGACGGAGAGGAGGAGGAGGACTTATGGATTACGGTTGAGACCACCATCGACAGCTGGGCCCTGGGCATTCTGGTCTACTGCCTGCTGACGGGATGCTTTCCCTGGGAGGAAACCACCCACGACGACCCTGCCTACCGGAGGTACAAGAAATGGTATGACCGTGAAACGGACAGGGAGGAGAGAAGAGAGACCATGAGAAGAGAGGAGGATATTTGGGGCAAAGGTGAAATGGAAAATAGAAGTAGCATAAACCTGGAGGAGAATAATATGAACCCAGTGGCAGCACAGTTTAAAGGATTCAGCCCGCTGGTGATGTCCCTGTTTAAGCAGCTGCTCAACCCACAGCCCAGCCTTCGAGGGGGCCCGGATGAGATTCTCAGCTACCTGGGGGGGCCCTGGCTGATGGAGACAGAGAGGGAGGAGAAGAGGAAAGCAGAGGAGGCAGAAATGGAGGCCAGGACGATAAGAGAGGCAGGGGCGGTGGAGGAAGGGAGGGAGAGGGAGGGAAGAGGGGAGAGATAAATTGAGGGAGGATTAGAGAGGGAAGATAAATTTTTTTTCATACTGTGCTTAACAGCTTTAACAATTTGTAAATTTTCATAGAGAATATAAGCTTTAAGAATTTGATATTAAAAAAATATTGCAGACATTTCTTACTCTATTGATGGAATTGCACTTTGATACTACTGTTTGTTTCACCTTGTAAATAGCACCACTTTATTAGTACTTTATAAAGTGTAATGCAACTTAATAATGTATGTATGCATGAGTGTGAATGTGCCGTGCCTACTTGTGAGTGTGTGTGTGTGCGCGCGTGTGTGTGTGCGTGTGTGCATGTGCATGAAACTGATTGTGAGTGTGCTTGTGTGGGGTAAGGTACCTCCTAATACAATAAATGTACTAGTGTGCCTTCAACACGTTCCTATTTGAATTATGTCACTCTGTTGTGACAGATTTTGTTGTAAAAATTTTGGAATAATCCAGTTTATATATTTGACATCCATATGTGCTTGTATATCTAATTAAAGTTTTTATGTATTCTCTTTGTACAGGACTCTTCACTGCACATACACAAACCGGGTTTGTCAAATAGACTGGCACAGCACTTTTGTTAGATAGAACTGATTGAGTAACATTGACACTATCTCAACACATTGCCATGAAAAAGACATGAATCACTGTACACACATGAAATGTATTAGGAGAGTTACAGGAGATTTGTATCTTCGTGCTTAATGTTAGATTGATCCTTAGCATGAAAGACATCTAAGGACACTGTTCTCCATGATTTTGTTTTCTTTACACACAATGTGAATTAGGGAGTGTGAACAGATTAATAATACAACACAGAAATTGACTCCATATCTAGTTTGATGTTACTGTACTTGAAATGTCTCTCAAAATTATTCACCCCGTTTGGATTTATATCAGGTTACAACATGAAATGAAAAAACATTTAGTTTTTATTTAGTTTTTTTTGCCACTGATCAACACAAAAACGTCTGTACTGTCATAGTGAAAGGTAATTTCTACATGTTGTTTAAAATGAATTACAAATCCAAAACCGAAAATATCTGATTGCATTCACCCCGTTCAATCAATACTTTGTAGAGGCACCGTTGGCAGCAATGACAGACATGTGTCACTAACTGCTTTGCACATCTGTAAACAACAATATTTGCATATTGTTTTTTGTAACATTGCACAAGTACTGTCAATTTGGACCTTTGGTGAAAGGCAATTTTCAACTCTTTCCACATATACTAACCTGGATGGTCTGGGCTTTGACAGGCCCACTCCATTAACCTTTTTCTTTTTTAGGGATTAGAGTTTCCCTTGACCCACATTCTACTTTCAGTGTGATGACCAATTTAAACTTAAAGTTGAGAAAGCATTTAACATCAAGCATTAAACATCATAATGTCATTTAATACCTCAGCACATTATGGAACCAGAACTGGAACTAAAGATGTGGACTGAATCCAACCCCCCATGCTAACAGATACTCACACCCACACACACGGCTACCAGTAGAAATAAATAATACACAACATCTGTTCCAAGCCCAGTATTTAATCTCCTGCTGGCCCTGCACTCTTGACTCTCGCTGGGTATGAAGTGCGTCTCAGGGTGTTCCATTGGAAGCAGGTCAACCTCACCATACTGCTGAAATGAAAGCAGCAAATGACTTTCATTCGCCGGTATGCGTGTTTTACAGACTGCTTCAGTGGCATTCTGCCCATCAGAGCATTAGGTTTGATTTAAAAAAAGAAAATACTGTATATATAAATATATATATATATATATATATATATATATATATATATATATATATATATTCTTACTTTATTGGTTATCTTACACACATTTTCAAATAGGTGTGGCAAATTTGTATACATTTCACTCTACATTAGAAATAGAAAATACGTTGTTTAAAACAAGCTTTTCAGTTACCTTCTACTTAGTCAGCAGCAGCTCTCAGCTTTGGGCCCGACACCAAGTGCTCAGATTGCACAGCAATTGCTTTCGTATGGGGAGGGCTGCACCACGAGAAAGAAGTGATTTCATCACAGGACTATACCAGCCCAGTGTTAATGGACCACTTTGGGATGTTGAAAGGAACAAACAGGTCTAAATGTATTCTTTAACGTAATTCTCTACTGCAGTTATTGCCTAGATGGTACCAAAGAGCGAGCAATATGGTTACTCATTTACTGTTGTGGCAATGCCACAGGGCTGTAATTTGATGCTGTAGCAAGTGTAATTCAGATTTAAAGTTGATTTGCATCAAATAAGATGCATCACGAAATTACAGAGGAAAGAAGAAAGCAACAAACTAAAATCTCAGTGCTAGAGAAAGCATGGCTGTGTAGTTGTACACTTCAGGAATAAGCTACTTTGAACATCTTACCTAACAACCAGCAAAGCTGTTAGCCGAAGCTAACATAGCATATAGCTAGCCTGACCTGGAGGAAGATTTTTAGAGAAAAATGTGTACCAAGTTGCCCTGCCTGTTAAGAAAGCAAACGATTAGTATACATATCTTGAAGACACACATCTGTTCATTTCAAATGTTGTCACCATTTGGCACTGCCCATCAGGACCCAGAAAATATAACTAAATTGATAGCAAGATGAACAATAACTACTCAACAAGGGATCGGAGTCACACAGCTTGTTCGGAGAAATAAGATTTCTCACCTAATAAGAATCCCAAGTAACCATGAACATATTAAGGTTAACAAAGTTTATCGAACAATCACTGGTTTAACATATTGCCTAGCATGCCATGCTAATTAGAATAACTGTTTATGATTTCAAGTTGAATTGAAGGAAACATGTACATACTTCAAAGAAACGTTTTTCTTTTTACAAGTTATAGAAAACTGTATGTTTTACACATTTATTGTAACTGCAAATAATGTTGCATTCTTGTTTGAGAAAATCTACATACGAGCAAGACCAATCACTAAAGGCTGAGCACTAACGGTGGGTGTTCAACCAAACATAGGTAAAATGAAAGTTTAGCGATTACAAAGGCTACAATCCCTGCGGTGCGTCCCCACCTTGAGTGATGACTGATGTACTGTAAGTGTGGGTATGTTGCTTAGCAGTCGCATAAATCAGTTAGCAGCTCAGGCAGCTTGAGTTCAGAATTGGTCATCTTTGCAAAAACTTTTTTATGGAAAAATAATAAACCCCATGCTTCAATAGTACATTCACTTTCATTTTATTGAGCGTAGTATAAGTATAATTATGGTATCAACAACTGGCACGGAATCGAAGGATGGTTAACACTATTAAGGTTCATAATTGAAATGAGTATTTATTTAGCCATTCTTTAACAATTGACAAGTTGTATGTTTCTAAAGAGGCCGTTGATGTTGAGTTTTTAACTTACATAAAAAGTCTTATCAACCAGGAGAAAAGACAATCCTACAGCGTAAGTGCCCATGCGGTATGCATGTCTGTGTGCTGAGGGAGGCCCCATAACCCCAGCTTAGGGCCACTCCAGATGGCTTTATAAATAGACCCCAGGCCCATCTATTTACACACCCCTCAAATCATCACCTCCAGGAGCTGTCTCTGCTACCCTGCCCCCCCCCCCCCACCTTTTCTATCTCCCTCCCTCTCTCCCTGGCTCCCTCTCCACCAATCTACCGCTTCAAAGCGGACTCTGGCCAAACAGTTTGACCTTCTTCTATCAGTTCTCTCTTCTTCCCTCCCTTTCACACTCCAAAATTCCCACAGCAGCCGGCCGCAGAGTTTCAAAGTTTCAGATTGATTGCTCACATTCACGTTACAGCACAAGCTTTTTGCACATGTAACTGAATGTTTCTGGTTCCTAAAAAAATGCATTTGTAAAGTAACTGTAATGTCAGCGACTGAGAAAAATAGTAAAACCCAAATCCTTACAAAAGACGTTAACCTCAGTTGAACATATCAAATAAAATGTCTGTTTTTCAGAACTGCTGACACACGTTACCCAAAAATATATTACTACATATTGTACACTGGTGAGAGGAATTTCAAAACAATTATAAACATCTTTAAAAACTTTTACTGAATCAATGTGATTGTCTTGTATTCTTCTTTAAGGTTGTTTTCCTGACAATCATGTTTTCATAACGGCTAGTCCTTGGGCCTCAGAAATGTTGTGCGGTCTACCAATATCAACTGGTATCTCTCAATCGTAGATAAAGAAGAAAAAGTATATTTTATAGAATATGATTAGACCTTTTCCTGTACGGCCCTGCATTTGGTGACGTGCAGAGATTTAGACTACAGAAAACTGGGTGGTCAGCTCAGTAGTAAGATACATTTGCAGCCATTTTCATTTCAGAAAGCCCAGTCACTTGATGCAACAGTCACACTGCTCAGGTTTGGGTGGACTCTTTGCACAACATCCCACTTTGTCACACCATGTACAAGAACCATGTCAAATACGGTGTCACAAATCCCATTAGAGACCGTTGTTGTTCTGCCTTCTCTCATTCTTCCTCTTCCGCTACCTTTCTGATGTTTACATTCATTGTTCCAAAACACAGGGCGAGCACGTGCGTATGGTGAATGTGTGGGTCTAAGTTAAGAGGGCGAGTGTGAGTAAAGAGAGACGGGGTGCGTGCGTGCACGGGGAGTGCGCATGGTGAGTATATGTTATTGAGTGTACGTGGATGAGCTGATGCCAGAAGCTGTATCCTGGCACCCCTTCTCTCCCCGACTAGCATTGCTCAATACTCTGCCCCATGGGACTTAAGGTTGCACAGTGGCACGTGCAAGGATCCAACCTTGACTGTGGTGGACACCTCAGCACAGTGATGTAGTTGCAGGACCAATCTGAATCCCAACAACATTATACATTATCTTAATACAACCGATGTGGTTCTCCTCCTCTCAACCTCATGTCCTGTCTATTCACGCTCCTGGTACGCTGTCTTTGCCATTACCTTTCACCTTATGTATGATGTGTGTGATTTGTTGGGTGTTTGTTTGGTGTGTGTAGCAGAGTGTGTGTGTGGGTGTGTGTGTGTGTATGGGGGAGGTTATTTAACTGTCCTCTTTTTATCCTGACATCCCTCATCTCTCCTCTTACACTTCCCCCGTTTTGTACGTCCATATTACTTTACCCTTCTCAATCTATCTCTCTTCTTTTTCACTCACTCTCTCAATCCATTTTTTCATCGCCTCCACTCTCTTGCCTTCCTTTCACCTCAGGTCAGTGTTTAGAGAGGCCAGAAGAGTCGTTGTGACTCTGTACGTGACTTGTGGACATACTCCATGGTATGTGTGCATGTGAATTTTCACTTAACACTCCTGACTTCTGAAATGGTTTTGCTTGATCCCCCTCTGTTCTAGATGCTCAGGGGCCACTATTTCCAGGAGGCAGAGGGACAGGGCTCATATGACAGAGCTGTGGGGGAGTTCAAACAGGACCACCGGCTGACAAATGGAAACGTCTGTGACCGTGGGACAAAGATGCTGATCAAAGCTTAAATCCGAGCGTGTTTGTGCGTTTGGTTGGTGGGTTTCATTAAGTCAGTGATACTGTGAGTGTCAGTGATACTGTGACTGTCAGTGATACTGTGAGGAAGACGTCAGTATCAGAGTCTGGATGTCAGTGAATTCATTCTAATTAGAGGGAGCACTGAGGTGTACAAGCCACCTGCTGTAGGTCATCTAGCCAGGGCAGCACGTGCATAGACAGACCCCTGGGGGCTTGTGCCCCTGCCCTTTTCCCCTCAGACTCAACAAGTGCCCTTTCTGCCCATCGGTTATCAGTGCCCGCATTCTATCTCCGGGACGTGCGTCATTCGTACTGATAGCCATGCGCCCAACGTCCGTTCCGCAGCTGGCATACATCCAAGGAGAACCTTTTGGTCATCTGGGCCCATTTCCCTGGAAAGGTCTGTTCACGGCTCTGTAGCTGGGGACGACAGGGAGAAGGTGCACTTGTTGCTTGCGGTCTGTGCTGGTGTTGGTGCAATTGGCTGCTAATGATGCGGTGTTAAAAACCTGAGTTTGTGTTGCAGTTAGCTGCAAAACCCCTGAGTGGGCCTCAGGGTGTAGAAGAACTATACTACTGTACAGAACACTGTGCGGGCCTCAGGGTGTAGAGGAACTATACTACTCTACAGAACACTGTGCAGACCTCAGGGCGTAGAGGAACTATACTACTCTACAGAACACTGTGCAGGTCACAGTGCGTAGAGGAACTATACTACTCTACAGAACACTGTGCAGACCTCAGGGCGTAGAGGAACTATACTACTCTACAGAACACTGTGCAGGCCTCAGGGTGTAGAGGAACTATACTACTCTACAGAACACTGCAGACCTCAGGGCGTAGAGGAACTATACTACTCTACAGAACACTGTGCGGGTCTCAGGGTGTAGAGGAACTATACTACTCTACAGAACACTGTGCAGGTCTCAGGGTGTAGAGGAACTATACTACTCTACAGAACACTGTGCAGGTCTCAGGGTGTAGAGGAACTATACTACTCTACAGAACACTGTGCGGGTCTCAGGGTGTAGAGGAACTATACTACTCTACAGAACACTGTGCGGGTCTCAGGGTGTAGAGGAACTATACTACTCTACAGAACACTGTGCGGGTCTCAGGGCATAGAGGAACTAAGACACAGAGTGGGAGAAACGGAGGAGGGCTTCTGGGTTAATAGAGGGTTGTGTTGAGGGAATGTACACCAGGCAGAAATAGGCAACTTTGCACCGGGAGGGGATGCCTTCAACTAATTAACAAGTCTGGAGGTTATCCAGTGTTTATAACCTGGCATCGCTACCTCCTGACCCAGCATCTTCCACGTTTGCCCCCTCGTCTCTGGCCTGATCTCTGTCTCAGTCTTATTCCCTGTCCCTGTATCAATCCCTGTATTTTTCTTCCTCTCTTTCTCTGTCCCTGTCTCTATCCCTGTCCATGTCTCAATCTCTGTCCCTGTCTCTGTCCCTTGTCCATGTCTCAATCTCTGTCCCTGTCTCTGTCCCTTGTCCATGTCTCAATCTCTGTCCCTTGTCCATGTCTTAATCTCTGTACCTGTCTCTGTCCCCATCTTCGTCCCTGTCCCTGTCTCTGTCCCCATCTTTGTTGTTGTGTCTGTCCCTGTCTCTATCTGTCCCTGTCTCTGTTCCTGTTTATCTCTGTCCATGTCTCTCTCCCAGTCTCTGTCCCTATCTTTGTCCTTATCTCTGTCCCTATATGTAGAGTATTTTGTACACACTTCTCTTTTGATATGGTGGTTTATTGGACAGACAAAGAGAAAAGATAGGACAGAGATTCAACCCATGGTGCAACTGTATATGTGCACCAGAGACAGCAGCTTTGACCTCTGAACTACCATTGGCCACCAGAGCTGTGGTCTTAAATAAGTAGGATTTAAAATGGTCTCTCTGTCACTCTTTCTAAAGCTGTCTGTAGATTAATTGTATGCTCACAATCTCACTTCTGACTTAATTTGAACATCTAGTATGTGAAACCTTGGCCACAGTTTGTCCCAAGGATATTTTTATTTTCTGTCTGGATCTACCTAGATTTGACTTAGTGTCGCCCAACAGGTGTCTTCAACAACCAAGAAATATATATTTTTAAATCTGGATGTCTCTTGAGCATTAGGCAAAGTTGTAATTTCAACATCTGTACAACCTAAATTGGTGACAGGGTCTCTTTCAGGCCTTTTAAGTCTCAAAATGTTCTTTTTTCTTTTTGTTGTTTCTTTTGCTCTTTCTCAGTGTAAAAACAGTGTGTTCAGAGTGGCAGATTGCCCGTCCTCATGCTGTCTAGATCACTCAAACTGTCATCAACCATGCCTGTGGACCTTGTTAGGCAAACTCTCCTCTCCAGCTCCCCCCAGTGCCACCTTTACCCCAGAGACTACAGTATGTATCCCTGATGAGCCAGAGGGAATGCAGCTCCGAAAAAAATTAAGAGACCAAGGCTTTTTCTTTCCTTTCCAAAAAAGATGATTCTATAGGTGCCACCCAATGAACTGATTAGTAGAAAGGCAGAAAAACATGCAGAGAGAGTGAGCTACAAAGAAAGGGGTTTCTTGTCAGTGACTCTTGAAGAATGTCACAATATTTGTAGAAGTCAAGTTCATAGAAGCCAGCTGCTTCTCGGGTTTCGCCTATACAGCTATTATTGGTCCCAATGGAAACCCTCTTATCAACACAAAGTGTGGATCAAACACAGAGTCATGAATTATGTCATTGATGTTCCTTCACATCTTGGTTCCAATGTTTTTTGCTGCTAAGACTGAATTGTATCCTCAAGTTTCTTAATCCTGCATGTTGCTTAGCACGCTGGTGCACATTTCTGTTTCAGCCCAACATCTTAGCACACTGGTGCACATTTCTGTTTCAGCCCAAAATCTTAGCACCCTGGTGCACATTTCTGTTTCAGCCCAACATCTTAGCACGCTGGTGCACATTTCTGTTTCAGCCCAAAATCTTAGCACGCTGGTGCAAATTTCTGTTTCAATGCAACATCTTAGCACGCTGGTGCACATTTCTGTTTCAGCCCAACATCTTAGCACGCTAATGCACATTTCTGTTTCAGCCCAAAATCTGAATCAGCTACCCAGTTTGAAGACCATTAACTAATCAATCCTACATTATTAATGCATCCACCTGTCAAATATTTTCCCCTGTAGGCTCCCCAGTACCAGGATTAAGAGCCCCAATAAATACTGATGCCCCCGGGGAAGGATGTGTGGCCTTTATCAATGAACCAGTCTGGACTGGGAAACAAGCTATGCAGGTTTTTACTCCAGATCAGTTCAACCATTTCTCTGCAACCGCCCCTCGCCACGCAGGGCTTGAACCAGCAATCCACATGAAAACTGTGACCACTGTCACCCACTAATGATTGTTACCATCGCCCCACAAAAGCTGAGGCCCGTACAGGAAGCATGTATTTCAAGTCTTAGAGCAGGTGACGTAACCAATTTAAATGCTATCAGTGCTGATCGCGTTGCTAACTTACTAGCCATTTCACACCCATGACCCCAACACTAAGATATTTACTCATCTAATCATTGTTTTCTAGATTTTGATCTAGATTTCAATTACCTGGCCTATAGAAAGTGCGGGGCTGGTACCAGATCCTGCACACAACCTTTCTCAAGCCTGATTGGCCACTTCTGACGTAGACCACACTTACCAAGCACATTACCCCCCCTAGTGTAAAAGGGCAGTACTGCAAAGGCATGGTCTGCTGGACCTGCCAAGTTATTCTCTCATATTCCCCCAGATGGTCTGAAGCATATTTGGCACAGTGTTCATGTTCATATTTAATCTACTGTATTCAACCAATCATTGTTTATAGGTAATTATTGTTTCCTTCAGTTATTTGTATGTGTAACAGGTCGTTCTCTGTCTAGCATAGTTGTTAGAAACTAGGTACTTATATAGTTATTGTGAATTCAACAGAGTACTGTGTTTGCAATATATTTGTGTTGTTTGCTTGTATAAGAAACCCACTTTGCAGTATTATATTGCGCAATGTTGCAGTTCTTCCCAAATCCCTACCAGATTCGAGGACAGAAATTTGAGAGAGCAGGAGAATTATGATGAGAGGGAGGACAATGGGTGGAGGAGGAGAAGGAGGAGGGCATGGAGGAGGAGAAGGAGACGCAAAGTGGGTAAAGGAGAGAGGACAAAAGTAGAACAAGTTTTGGGCGACTGGAAAGGTTGTGAGTATGCATACATTGGGTTATTTTCTTAACTGTTAGGATTGTAAAGACAGTAGAAGTTCAGTACTGTATAAATGTTTACTGTATAGACATGGAGTACATATATAAGAGAAACTGAATTCGAGCAACTGTAACTTTACATGATTCCATTGTAATGGAATATTCTCAGAGAACTCTTCTAAATGAACTTTCAGAACAAATGTATTGATGCAAACTGCTAGCATTCAAAAGGGAGTGAAAACAGGTTAAATCAATATGAGCATATTCAGGCCTGTGCAAAATGGTTAAGAAGAAATGGGGTGTTAAGCATACAAAGTAACAAAACTGGCCTGCCTGCAATGACAGTTTAGATGCTTAAAAACAGTAAGAACAAGGAATATGAAAAGAGAGGTGGAAAAGTGTGTGAGGAAGGTGGGGTAGACGGGGGCTTTGAATGGGCAGAGAAAAACACATTCTTCTGGGAGAACTCATGTCTTGGACTCTCAACTCACACTGACACATCACAAGAGGAATGATGCAGAGGAAATGTGTGTGTTTGTGTGTGTGTGTGTGTGTGTTTGTGTGTGTGTGTGTGTGAAAGAGACCAGGAGGGATAAAGGGGTAGAGAGAGGAATGCAGGGAGAGATAATGAGATATAGAATTGTGAGGAAGAGAGAGAATGAGAGAGAAAGAGAGAGAAAAAGGAGAAAGGAGGGATGCAGAGAGAGAGACTGTGAATGTGAAAGAGAGAGGGCAAGAGTAATGGAGGAGTGAGCATGGATCACTTCTAGAGAAAAAAAAACATAGAAACCTGATACAGTAACCTGATAGAAACAGCTTGATTAAAACTGAGACTATCAGACTATAGCATTTATGTCTGTCAAATGGTTATCGGCCTACAGAACTTATGTCTGTCAAATGGCTATCGGCCTATAGCACTTATGTCTGTCAAATGGCTATCGGCCTACAGAACTTATGTCTGTCAAATGGCTATCGGCCTACAGAACTTATGTCTGTCAAATGGCTATCGGCCTACAGAACTTATGTCTGTCAAATGGCTATCGGCCTACAGAACTTATGTCTGTCAAATGGCTATCGGCCTACAGCACTTATGTCTGTCAAATGTCATTGCATTTTAGCAAAACTCTTTTCCACACTCTACTTCAACAGGGTAGAGATTGAAAAGGGGCCAGCGAGCAAAAGGGACACGGAGGAAATATACAGTCAGAATAAAAAGAGTTCCTCTGTGTGAATTTAAACATAAACTATTTCCTCTTTGGGTTTTTTTGGTCAGGTTTCCTTCAGCTCGTAAACATCCAGCTCTTACAAGTCGGAGGTATGGGCAGTCTTCCAATCGCCCTGCTCCTCTGCGGTTTCCACGGTAACCTCTGACAAACACAATACACAAATCATCACCTTTAATTACGTTTGAATCTGTCTGTTTGTTTTTGAGCGGCTAACCACTGCCCTCATATGGTTTTCTGTCCACAGCCCTCACAGCTGTAATCCAAAACCCAGCGGCCGGTAATACTGCCACCTCTTCAACGGTCACACGTTATTTCAAGAGGCATTCATTAAGTTGCATGACGTCTATATCTGAGTCACGCCTGAGGGTCACGGTATAGGTCAATTCCTATGCTTACTGTGGGTTGTCTCCCTGTTGGCAGATGTGGATGAAGATGTGGGACTACCCAGAGGGGACTGGAATGAAGAGGAGGCTCCCGTAGCTGTGTCTGGTGAGGTTATCAGTGGGACAGATAGGCTACATCACTTGACCATGTAAGACATGGGACATTAGGAGCTTACACACTGAAGTGCATTTGTGAGTGTGAGTGGGTGTGTGTGAGTGTGAGTGTGTGTGAGTGTGTGTGTGCGCGCTGCAGCATTATCTAAACCGTGTGTGCATGTCTTTTCTCCCCTCCCATCCAGATTCATGCAGGGAGGAGATGTATCCTTGTACCAGGTTGTACTCTGTCCACCAACCCATCAAGAGATGCATCCACTCCCTCTGCCTTTACAGGTAGACAGACTCTAAAGGTCTCTATTTGCAGGAGAACGTCCAGTATATACACAGTATATACATTGGGTGTTGGCTGATCATGTTCTGTTACACTTCATCTGGATTGCCGAAATTACCATCTCTAGATGTTCTACAGATATTCATTTTGTCAACAAACTCTCAAAAATAAAGGAAATTCTTACTAAGGTTAAGGTTAGGTTTACAGTAATGCTTAGAGAAGGATTACGTTAAGGGATAGGATGAGGTTTAAACTTATAGAATGTGTTATTACACAGTTCATGGAAAGTTAATGCTTGCTAAGATTAAGATCAGAGTTAGGTCTACAAAAAGAGTTAGGGTAAAGCTTAGCATGTACAGATTGACTATCCGAATTAAGCGTTACCCGAACACCAGAGGTTAAACCATAAACCCTGGTGCAGAGTACCTGATTTTAGAGGCAGCAGTTCCCCCCAAAAATGACATTATTATTATTGTCTTATATTTTTTATGCCATAGAGCTTCTTATATCCATTGTGGCCCATGTGTGTGTGTTGTTACAGCCTTCCTCGCGTCTATGTAATCAACAAGGAGATCTGTGTGAGAACTGTCTGCCAACAGGACGAGATCCTGAGGGGTAACACACTGTCCATCAGATTCCACTTCATTCAACCAGTATCCAGTAGGATACTATTATTAAACATCTGACTGCAATAACCACTCACATCCACCTGAGCCCAAACCCAGCTTCTTTCTTTCAATCCTAGCTGAACTCTGCAGGGAGAGTTCCGGCTGGCCCAAACGCCTCCAGAGGTCAACCACTAATAAGAAAAGGTGTCGCAGTCGCCGTGGCAACACCAAAACCTGGGCCAACCAGGCCTGACGGGTCCAAGATGGCGGTGATGTGAGGAAGCGGGAGGAAGGACACACTTGGAGACAGAACACTGGGTTGTCTCCATAAAAACAACCCAAAACTCCATAAATACACTGCTCAACACCTGGTGCTGGTGTGTGCCTGTGTGCACACACACCCACACACACACCCATTCACATCCACACCCACACCCACACACCATTTAAGAAGAGCCTGAGTCATATTTCTCAGTTCTTCTATTAGCCTCCTGTTCTATTCTAATTGTCTGTGAATATCATGGGGAGAAAAACAGACAGATGATGATTGTGTGTGTTATTTGACATGGATCATGTTTCCGTGGTTACGACCGGCCGTTATGGGCTGTGTAATACAGTTCAGATGTAAGGCTGTGGAGTTCCTGAAGTCAGTCTCGGTACCAAGTACTCACTGTCATCGCTGGTTTCTTAATGGAAAGCATTATATTACAAGTACACTATTATTAACCAATAAAACAGAATGATGAATGGTTTACTATACTGACTGAAGTCTAGGTTTTGTTTTGTGCAGATATTTTCTAGTTTTCTAAAACAGGAATGTCCACTGTGATGTGTAATTAGTTGAACTCTTATCTTTTTATTTTCATTCCATATACATACACATACACATAGTGGTTTTGTAATGACAAGAAACCTCCGGAAGAAATACATCCCGGTTGTATATTACACAGACGTCAATGAACATGAATAGGATTTACACGGACACAAACCACTTCATACCAGTTCTCCCATTAGCTGTGTGCTCATGTACAAAGTCACTACATTGATTAAGATGTCATTACACATATCAGCATGTAACAGTGTATCTTTTAGTATACATGTGTGTGTTTGGAGAAAGACACCCATTGATAATAACAAAGCCACAACGGCTTACTGTAATATTGCACTATATGGTCCTGTACTGCATATTCACACCATCTCTCATCTTCACACAATATCAAGAATAGTCATGTAAAACACTGTGTCTCACATAGACTGGAATCATCTCGCTGCTTAGTCAGATTTAACAGCGACAGAAAGTACAGATCACAGACAGACGTACAGACTGACTAACAGAATGTACAATGAACTATTCATCCACCAAAGCAAAGGTTATGACAATGAGTATTTACCCAGAAACCCTTTTCCCGTTGATTACATCACAGGGATTAAATGAAGATGACTGCCTATCTGTCCATTGGATAAACCCCTTTCATCCCTCCTAAGACGCCACACCCCCAACACACCCGAAACTCCCCCAACGCTCTGTCCTGTTCTGATCCGTTCCACCATCTCTGGATTTATCACCAACTAAAACCAGCCTCCAGAAAAGACAATCTCACTATCCACAGCGCTGCACTCCAGCGCTTATATGTTGCTGAAGCCTGGTACATTTACATCCAAATAGGTGTTTTGTGTATCAACTGACCACATCATGCTTTATGCTGTAGATATGTTTCAGTCGATGACAGTTGATGACAACACACGCAACCGCTGGTTGTAGAAAGTCCTTGCCTTGGAGCTAGGCCGAAGACACATTTTATCAGCTTCCAGAGTTCCAAAGCTTTCTCTGTGATAGTTGCATGTTGACGGACTGAGAAGATGATATTGTTTAAACAGACAAAAAGTTCAGTTGAGTTGAGCTTTTCACTGGCCAACATAAACACTGGCAAATTAGATACAGGACACACGCACGCGCTAGGAACCATAATGCATCCGGAACTAGGAACCAAAACGCACTAGGAACCAAAATGCATCCGTTCTTCTTTGGTGTCCATTGTCAGCTGATCAAGCTGGCAACGTTCTCAGCTGTGTAACATCCCCATGTCCACACCAGCATCTCTGTGCATCTCACCATTGTCTGACTGTGGTTGTACGAACACAAAACCCCACTAAGGGGCGCTAAACAGCACCACTGACCTGTAAACCTACAGTGTCCACTAAGCTACCCTGATGTAGCAGGCCATAAAGAAATACAAGGAACTAGATTCCATACATAGTGGTCTTGAAGAGAAGTGAATACTGTCACGGTAGTTTCTCTTCTGCACTGTTCAATCAATTCAGTAAATATGGAGGAGGTGTTAAGATAAAGTGTCACGTCCAAAAGTGGAAATCGCTCGTTTTCCCATTTTCCCACGAAAAGCAAAACATCTGCTTGCAGATTCCCTGTAGCGGGTCTCAAAGCTAACTATGGCCTTACCTTAGCAATCAGGGGAAAAAGTTAAACTGATCATAGATCAGAATTAGGATAACTTGAATATTTGTATGTTAACATTTATATTATTAATGCATCCAGTCAAGCCTGTAAATCAGTTGTGGACATTAAAAAGGAAATTTGCTACAATACTAGCATAACAATGACTGAAATTACAAACTACTGGCAATATATACATTTACAATAATAATATAATATGTACAGAAATGAATTCATTTATTTTGTATCAAGACTATATTATTATTTAGTTCATCATTCCTTGCTGTACCGTCTTTCATTTAGTGAGATTTTCATCTTAGTCTTTTCCCTCTGTAATAAATAGCTAAATACTAGAAAAGCAGAAGGTGTGGAAAAGATTGTAGCACTATGGGGAGTGAGGAAGAGCGTGGTAGAGGCCAGGACAACGTAGTGGGCGTGGGGTGTGTTGAGGCAATCACAATGGGTGCTCCTCTGGTCAGGGGCTAAAGGTCACGTGAAAGTGATTGCAGGTCGGCCTCAGAATTGCTGCCAGTCAGTGGAACCATCCTGGTTGGCAGGGGGGGGCACTGACCTAAGTTGGGGAAATAGGAGAAAGTGAAGGGCGGGAATAGAATAAAAGAAGGTAAAGTAAAAATGACACAACAGTGAAAAAGAGATAAGATTATCTGCTCTTACTTTTCGGGGGCAGAGAAATCTCCCCACATGTCTGAGCTGCCTGTCGGGTTGGAGTTGGGCTGTACCACGGAGTTGGAGTTAGTGCTGTCCAGGTCTAACAAACACCCTGAGATAAGAGACAAGACAAGTCAGATCCTTCAAAGGTTCAATACTTCTCCTCGCTACTCCACCGCTTATGTCAATTAGCTTTTCTGTAGTTAGCAAAAAGAGTAATACCCGAGCCCCATTCAACCCTCATCACTGAGGCATACAGTGGGGAGAACAAGTATTTAATACACTGCTGATTTTACAGGTTTTCCAACTTACAAAGCATGTAGAGGTCTGTAATTTCTACCATAGGTACACTTCAACTGTGAGAGCTGGCATCTAAAACAAATATCCAGAAAATCACATTATATGATTTTTAAATAATGAATTTTATTTTATTGCATGACATAAGTATTTGATCACCTACCAACCAGTAAGAATTCCAGCTCTCACAAACCTGTTAGTTTTTCTTTAAGAAGACCTCCTGTTCTCCACTCATTACCTGTATTAACTGCAACTGTTTGAACTCATTACCTGTATAAAAGACACCTGTCCACACACTCAATCAAACAGACTCCAACCTCTCCACAAGACCAGAGAGCTGTGTAAGGACATCAGGGATACAATTTTAGACCTGCACAAGGCTGGGATGGGCTACAGGACAATAGGCAACCAGCTTGGTAAGAAGAACAACTGTTGGTGCAATTATTAGAAAAAGGAAGAAGTTCAAGATGACGGTCAATCTCCCTCTGTCTGGGGCTCCATGCAAGATCTCACCTTGTGGGGCATCAATGATCATGAGGAAGGTAAGGGATCAGCCCAGAACTACACGGCAGGACCTGGTCAATGACCTGAAGAGAGCTGGGACCACAGTCTCAAAGAAAACCATTAGTAACACACTACGCCGTCATGGATTATGCTGCAACGCATGCAAGGTCCCCCTGCTCAGGCCAGCGCATGTCCAGGCCCGTCTGAAGTTTGCCAATGACCATCTGGATGATCCAGAGGAGGAATGGGAGAAGGTCATGTGGTCTAATGAGACAAAAATAGAGCTTTTTGGTCTAAACTCCACTTGCCGTGTTTGGAGGAAGAAGAAGGATGAGTACAACCCCAAGAACACCATCCCAACCGTGAAGCATGGAGGTGGAAACATCATTCTTTGGGGATGCTTTTCCGCAAAGGGGACAGGACGACTGGACCATATTGAGGGGAGGATGGATGGGGCCATGTATCGCGAGATCTTGGCCAAGCACCTCCTTCCCTTAGTAAGAGCATTGAAGATGGGTCGCGGCTGGGTCTTCCAGCAAGACAACAACACAAAACACACAGCCAGGGCAACTAAGGAGTGGCTCCGTAAGAAGCATCTCAAGGTCATCTCAAGACCTGAACCCAATAGAAAATCTTTGGAGGGAGCTGAAAGTCTGTATTGCTCAGCGACAGCCCCGAAACCTGAAGTATCTGGAGAAGGTCTGTATGGAGGAGTGGGCCAAAATCCCTGCTGCAGTGTGTGCAAACCTGGTCAAGAACTACAGCAAATGTATGATCTCTGAAATTGCAAACAAAGGTTTCTGTACCAAATATTAAGTTCTGCTTTTCTGATGTATCAAATACTTATGTCATGCAATAAAATGCAAATTAATTATTTAAAAATCATACAATGTGATTTTCTGGATTTTTGTTTTAGATTCCTTCTCTCACAGTTGAAATGTACCTATGATAAAAATTATAGACCTCTATATGCTTTGTAAGTAGGAAAACCTGCAAAATCAGCAGTGTATCAAATACTTGTTCTCCCCACTGTATAGGCAGAACATCTTTTTGCTTAAACCAAAAAAATTCACAGCATGAGATGGTAAATTTTAACCAAGTTACTGTAGTAGCCATAAGGGGTTGGGTTAACAGATTAACCAGAAGCAGCAATATGAGAACTGTGTTGCATTCAGGAGGATAAAATGTTTTGAAGACTTTGAACACTATGACATTAGTTCCTATTCTACATGGTGTAGGTCTATCAGCACAATGAGTAAGACTGTGCCTTGCTGTGGTCCGAAACGCTGCACACTTACCTGTGTTACTTCCTCCTGTGAATGTATTACAACCCCCTGAGAACATGTCACTTCCTGCAGAGAATGTGTCACTTCCTCCTGAGAACGAGTCTCTTCCAGAAGAGAATAAGTCTCCCCCTGAGAACAACCCTGCGTTGTCATTGGAGGAGCTAGACACAGGGGGAGGGGCTATCTTGCCACCGCCACTGCCAGGGGGAGGAGGGAGTAGCCCAAATCCACCAGCACTTTGGGGGCGAGACCTGTCCCGCTTTCTACCTTGCTGAGTAAGGGTGAAAGAGATAGGAGAGAGAGATGGGAGAGAAGGGAGAGAGAGATGGGATAGAGATATGGGAGAGAAGGGAGAGAGAGGGACTTGTGCTTGATAAATTGTCAGTGTAAAAACAGATGAGGATTTGGCATTGGGTCTACATGCATGTGGGTGTGAATGTGTGTGCTGTTAGGGGGAAACTTGATCAAATGTATGTCTATTTAGACTGTCCCCATTCAATGTACACCATTCTTAAAGTGATGAAGAAAGAATTACCCCGATGTTGAGTGTGATGGTCTGACCCTCTTTGAAACCAAGGTCTAGTTTTGGGGTGGTGTCTGGAGTCTGTGACTGCTTACTGATCTCAAGCTCCTGTTTAACCCACCTGAGACAGAGAGATAGAGTGAAGGGACGAACAAGTAAGACAGACGGCAGACAGCAAGAGAGAAACAGAGACAGAAACAGAAAGAGAGCGAAAAAAGCAACAGAAATAGCAACATAGAAAGACGGAAGTATAGAGAGTGAAACAGATATCGACTGACTAGTACTCATTCATGTAAGTTAGAAAGCAATGTTCTCGGCATGGCTCTGTTTACACACAAATGTTCCTCTGTTTCCCCGTTTTGTGATCTCCAATTTCAATTTCAGGCCCTGCTTCATAACAGCATCACAGTGTCCCCCATGCAGGCAGTCTATGCCAAAATCTTTACGCACCAGAAGGAATGTGTTATCCAGACTTCTATCGCGACTGAGCTCACGGGGCTCCCCAAGCCGCCGTGAAAGTTTTGCCACACCTCAAAAATGCAAGGAACTATATAACCTGCGCCCCCAAAACCAAGTGCTGGTCAACTGCTCTTCAGTCACAATGGCTAATCCAAGGGCCGGATTTGAACGCTGGTCTCCCAGTGACTAAGTGCAAGGCAGTGACATTACCACAGCGCCATCCAAGGGCCCCCTGAGTGTCACCACATCTGTGCATTTGTGTTGCGGATGTTATGACAGCTGGAAGAACGACGTACTTGAAGTGGTCCTGCAGCGCGACATTGAAGTCAAACGAGTCTCCTCTGTCTCCAAACCCAATGCCGATGAACGCGCTGCGACCTGAGCCAGAGTGAAACAACAAACCAACGTCACTTGCTATTAAATCCCTCTTCTACATACACTGATCTGTGATAAGAGAGAAGTGGAACTGTGATTAGCGACTGCATGGGACCGAATGGTGCAGAATACAATATCATAACGCACAGACCTCGTTGTTGGCCTGTTACGCTGATTACACCGGTAAAGACTGAAGTGTGCGACACTTCTGCCCTTTCTAATAGGATACAGCCAACAACAATCTCTTGGCAACCGTCTACCCACCACTCTCATCCTGGATCCGAAGAACAAAGTAACGACTGGAGTCACTGACAGTTTCTATGGCGATGCCAGGATACTCAACCACTGGTGCCTGTGCAAACAGCTCCCCTGCAGAGAGGGAAGGTTGGTTATAACACAGACCTTATAAAGGTTTGAGTCCAGTGTCAGAAGGTAGCTTGATTGACGTGTCTCTTCAGGTAAATAAGGACATTCTGTACACGTGAAATTCTAGAATTGCAACTGCCTAACGGTGGGCTAGGAACTAGGTTATGTACTATTTGTCCTCTTACCAGAGATCTTGTCCTCCAATTTGATGAAAGCCACTTTGCCCCGAGCCGTCACTCTCATACGACCTGTCCAATCAGGGGTGTCTAGCTTCCAATCCGCAGCCCTGAGGGAGAAACCGACAGCCAATCAGAGATAACTGAGTTTGTGTGTGTGTGTGTGTTTCTGTATGTATGTGTCTGAAAGTGAGAGAGACAGAAATAGAGAGAAAGACAGAGAGGTGAGATCAAGTGCCTCATACATTTACGGAGCTGGCATTGCATCACAACCTGGGGTGGAATATTATGTCATCGGTATTACTCACTACACATCACATACAAACTCCGCTCTGTGCATGGTAAGGGCACATTACTGGTGGTCAGCCAATCAGCTCCCGGGAGACAGATACACTATTGAGTGCTGGCCAGTCAGCAAGCAGATATACTGGATCACATAAAAACAGCCAATGAACCAGAAGGTAAACATAATATAGTTACACACACCGTCAGCAGTAGACTGTATTCAGAGGTGTAGTGGTAAAAAAGGTGGTTAAAATCTGACCACCAGTCTCGATAAAAGTAAAATCCCTTACTTTTTTTCCCGCTGATTCTGTCACGTTTACCTTCACTACACAACGGCCAGTATTATAACAATACAACAAGTTAATGTCAACAAGAGATTTACCGAACCATGTTGAGAAAGTGACAGGCTACAACAGAGATGCAGATAATCCAATAAATGAGTAAAAATCTAATCCTTTGAACATTTAAACACCGTAGTAACCGCTATAGCCTTTCGAAAATGTTTGCCACAAAGCAGAGAGCGGGTCAAAACAAATACTGTAAAAAGGGGGTCACAATAAGCCACCACCACGTTCTCGCTCGATAAGCATGAATCAGTGTCACTGGATGATATTGACAGATAGACTTCAAGAACGACAGGTGTATTATCCCATCCATCCCATAATGCACAACCTTGACATCTAGCGGTGGAATATTTCTCCCCAATATTCAAGCGCTTTGCCGGGAATGGCACACATTAGAAAAACTATTGCGCACAACAACTGGGTCAGATCGGTTTTATATGGAAGATGCATTGCATTGATTGAGAGGCGAGTGGTTTGAGAATGGGAAGGTTTGACTATCGCCGCACCCAAAGAATGATGCTGGAGAGATGGCAAGGTCAACGGTGTCGGAACTTGGTCTCTTACCTGACGCCTCGGTTCGATGCCCGCGGCGGGATTCGGTAAACGTTGACGTCAGGTTTCACACACAAGATCGACTCGTATTCTCCCTCCGTCGCCATCTTGACTTTAATTCAATCGGTGTCGGTGTGCGGTGATGGTGTGCGTTAACGTGTATTGGAGCGTAATATATTGTGTATTTGCGCACTCAGAGTTCAAAATGTCGTTCATCCCGACGAATAAACTATCAGTGTTTGTCTGGTCAGAGACAATCAGACTGTTTTGACTTGGGACCTAGTGTCCTGTCATAGCCACAGTTTTATAAATGCACAGTGTGTTTGTCTTTTATGCCTTAGAAGTTCTTGCTTCCTCTTTTACACCCATCTATTCCAGACTACAGAGGAGTACTAGATTGTGAAAGTATGTGATAATGAATTGGGTAAGAATGTCTGGCTCACACAAAACAACTCTTAAACACATTTAGAGTAAAGTATTTTAAATTATGTGTTACAATACAGTGATAATGCTTTAAATGAGGCAAATAAAAATGCTATTAACAGAGCATTCAGACACAGTACAGTTGACCTATTCAAGTTTTCCCATTTTTTTCACAGTGATGGAAGTGGTCCTTACAGTAGAACATTGGCAGATAGCACCAGCGGGAGGATGTACATGACATCGATATAGCCCAGCCATGCCAATGACAGGGTTAGTGAGTGTCAGGTTCACAATCCCAGGATCTCAAATGCATCATTCCAATCTTCTGACTCACCAGGCTGAAAGACAAAACCAAAAATGTGATTGCTGTGTTGTTCTATACCACTACCAGGATGCAATATGTTTTCGCTGAGTGTGTGTCCTACCTGGAGGATGTGGTTGAGTTTCCTGGCCAGCCGAACGTAGTTCTGGTGCAGCCCGTCCCAAGCCTTGAACACACTCTTTCTGCATGCCACAAAGGTGTGCCAGCAGTAGAAATAATCTATAGAAACAAAATGCATTATTATACCCATAATAAGAGAGGCACTTACACACAGTCACACACTTGAAAACACACACTTCCTACCTTCATAGCCCATGACAGTGATCTTCACCCCAGCTCTCTGCAGAAGTCTGAGCCCCTCTCTCTCCAGGCTGTCCTCTAGGTCACAGAAGTAGAGCCTGGAGACGTATATCCTGAGGCGGAGGTTGGGGGTCTGGCTGAGGAACTGGGCCAACTTATAAGAGCAGTCTGAGCAGGGAGACCAAGAGCAGAACCAGGTGACTGAGTAACAAAGCCTCCCACTGTCTGAGGTTCCATAGCCCCACAGGCCCGGACACAGGGCACCCGCTCCGAGGAGGCGCAGGAACAGGACCTAAAGGGGGGAAAATGGGGGTGGAAGAGAAGAGTTAAAATATGTGAAGCGAGAGGATTACCAGGGTAAGGAAGAGATTGTGCAGTGAGGGAAAAATAACAATATTATGAGATAGTCATAAAGAAGAAACAAGATGTGAGGAGAAAAAAAAAGAAAAAACAGAGGAAGAACGAGGACAAAAAGGGAAATTAATATACACGTGCAGACAGAAAGAGTGAAAGTTATTTGCACTGACAGAAGCAGAGGGTACAGTCACATTAAAGATGACAGGACTGGTTACATGGTTTTAGTCATCACCATATTCATTCCCATAGTACTCTCCTGCAGCTTTACCTCAACATGACACCCGGATCGGTTACGCAGGTGTCCAAAGTCAAAAGAAAGTGAGTTAGGTCCATTCCTCCTCTTCACCACAAAGCACAAGTAGGTTTCGTGTCGGCCCTTGGCCCAACGCATGTTCTTGTAGTGGTAGATGAACTTCTTCTGGGCCAGCAGCACACTGAGACACAGAGAAGATACGAAACTGGTGTGTGCTGACTGAATGAAGTCGAGGGTGCACACGGAGTGAAAGAGTCACAGTATCCCAATAAGAACGTTTTCGAAACACACCAGGCAGAATGTTTACATAGCAAAATGTGCTCAATTTCACTTTTAATGCTTTTTCCCACTGCGTCTATAGTGCCACATGCTCTGGTCATAAGGACTTCACTAACAGCTTAGCACGTTGCCAAAACCGCTGGTTTGGTTAACCATCTGGACTAGTGCCTAACATCGGTTGCTCAGTCTCGGTTTCAATCTGGCAGTATTTAGCGAAACTGGAGAAAGTTGTTAAATACGTTGTCATAACGTTGTGTACATCTTACTGCACGGCACAAGTTGACTGGAGTGGTTTCATAATAAATCATCAATGATTAGCAGGACAACAATCAGGAGCAGTGCAGCTTTTCAAGTTGTGTTATGCCGTGAATCCAAAAGAAGAATGTTGTGTGTCGTTTAAAAATTATGTGAATTATAACAATATAACAATAAATTCCCCCAAAAAAGAAATGTTACTCACCTGTCAAATTTGTTGTACATTTCAATGCCTAATTTGTCTCTACACAATCGATCAGGCGGGCAAGAATGATGAGAAATGTGTGTTTGTGTGTGCATGTGTGTGTGCGTGTGTGTGTGTGTGTGTGTGTGTGTGTGTTTTGTTTGTGTGTGTACGCCTGCAGGCTGCGGGTGTGGGGGGAGTTTGTGTGTATATATATATAGGTTATTGTTTAGTCAATTAGCTTGTGTAGAGAGGGGCCTCTGGTTGGATGGATGAACTTTTCAAAACCAAAGAGGGGTGGGGTGATGACAGTAACACAGCTTTCACACCGGTGTCATACTAATACAGTCAGAAACACAATAACCTTTGTTCACTAACTTCATTTACATTTACTGTTTGACATGATGAAGTGGCGCTGTTAATGGTAGAGACTTACAGAGACGGCACACATTAAACCCACACAAAGTTAACATGCATTAACCAATTGTGTGGTGAGCCTGCCCATGTAGACTGCATGTACAAATATATTACAGAATGCATATAAAGTGCATCGAAAAATGTTTTAGATGCATTTGAAAATGTATTAGAAAATACATGTGAACTATATATAAAATAAACATGTTTGTCAATTCATTTGAAAATGTATTAGAAAATACATGTTAACTATATATAAAATGAACATGTTTGTCAATGCATTTGGAAAATATATTTTTGAAATATATAGTGGTGTTTTGTAGGCCATGTCACGAAACATGTGACATTTGGCTCCCCAGTCACGCGTGCTACCCACTGCTCCAAGCTAGGATATCTCATTTAGAAAGCATTTCCGGTCCCATTATTGGCCGTTATATAATACTGAGCAAAAGACCCAATCCCTGGGTTACACAGTTGAAACCACACAGTCCTTGCCAGGCCCAATATCCACTAAAACCTGAGGCCTGTAATGGAATAACATGTGTTCCTTTTTTAAATAAAAGTATAATTATCAGGTCTGCTGTGAAGGTATAAAATATAACATGTCTTGCAAGAATGTCATTTTGGATTTTAATTGTTTTAAGACAATACACTTGGCCAAAATTTAAATGTATTTATAAATATTTGTATACATATATTTTGGAATAAAATGTGAAATACCTTTTGATACCTGAAATGCAATTTGAATAAAATGTATAAATGTATGCATAAATGAAAAGTTGAAATGTATTCAACATACATTCATCAAACATTCTACATGCATTTGCATGTATATTCCGTATGGGTGAAAGACAGTTAGACACGAGTGCTGAAAATATTACACATTGTTTACAGTGGACGCACACTTTTACAGTATCAGCATCGTACATTAAAATTCAGGAAGATGTATTGGGTTTAAATGTATCATATTATAGCTCTTTTGTTCACAATTTTGATGTGACAATTTGGAATAGATGGCCAGTTAACACATAATTTTGATGAGCTGTGTAGTATCTTGCCTCTAATGTTTACAAGGCTGAATTTTGAACGATGAGACAAGTTGTCTCCGCTTTCCCTTATCGAACAAGACTGGAACAATATTAACTAGTCCAGGGTGGTTGGGGGGTTGTAGTACTGGGAGTGTCTGAAGTGAGTATGAAGAGACTACTGGTTAATTCAAACTGATAGACAGGCCAATAAGTAGGTTTCCAAGGGGAATGTGTTTTCAGGAAAAAAAATTAAACATTAAGAACAAATATTTTCTGGTCATTTATGCCAGTATTCCAACAGAAATCTCACAAATGGCCTCTTTTTATAGTTACTGCATAGACATCCTGTGTGGTCCATGTTTTCTTTTATAGTTACTGCATAGATATACTGTGTGGTCCATGTTTTTTTATAGTTACTGCATAGATATACTGTGTGGTCCATGTTTTTTTTATAGTTACTGCATAGATATACTGTGTGGTCCATGCTTTTTTATAGTTACTGCATAGATATACTGTGTGGTCCATGTTTTCTTTTATAGTTACTGCATAGATATACAGTGTGGACCATGTTTTTTTTATAGTTACTGCATAGATATACTGTGTGGTCCATGTTTTCTTTTATAGTTACTGCATAGATATACTGTGTGGACCATGTTTTTTTATAGTTACTGCATAGATATACTGTGTGGTCCATGTTTTTTTTATAGTTACTGCATAGATATACTGTGTGGTCCATGCTTTTTTATAGTTACTGCATAGATATACTGTGTGGTCCATGTTTTTTTTATAGTTACTGGATAGATATACTGTGTGGTCCATTATGAGTCATTTAAGGACTACAAAAGACCATTCCATTCAGTTTCACAATGCAGCCAACAGAAAACAATCAGTGACCACACATGAGGTCCAGACGTGTGACGTGATTTGCAACCTTTGATTCCTTTGTATACGTCATAACTCTAGCCAACTGGCTGGAAACTCCACTCCCTCCCTCAGCCAGTCACCCAACCCTCCACTCTGATTTTCCCATATCATTAAAAAGAACCTTCCAGATACCTCCTCTTCCTGATTCGCTCTTCTGCGTTGCCCTCCAATTCCTCCCTGGCATCCTCCTCCATGTCAGTGTTTCCAATCCCCAGAGTCCCTGACACCTCTACCTCTGTTTTCTAAGTGTATGTGTGTGCGTGTACCACTGGCTGTGTTTTTGGATTTTCCCAAAGTGTGTAAATCATAACAAACCCAAGAGCCGCCAGTGACCCCTCTCACCGCAGGTTTCCCTCTCCGCTTCCCCCACTACCACCACCACAGTGTGTGGCTCTCTATCCACCGCCGCACTGTGAGGAGAGCTCAGACCAGCTAGCCTTTGAACCGTGAGATGTTGTCATCCGTGCGCCATGGGCCAGGGCGTGTTCAAGCTCCTTTCATCTGTGCCGTTCTGTCTGCCGTTCTGTCTGCCGTACGGTCTGTTTTCGCACCGGGCCGGTCCCGCTTGCTGCCGATGCACGCATCCTGTGGCTCTGTTTCCCATGACTCTGCCCTCCCCTCACCCTTCACAGGCACTTTGTGGTTTGGGGAATTCACTGTTTTCCAGGATGGGTGTGAGAGAAAGTGACTCCGTGATGACGGCGCCTCACCTTAGTAATATGTTGAACCCTTTAGATAAAACGCAACAAACAGTCATAATGTGCATCACTTGGCATAATGCGACTGGAAATATTTATATTCTAAACCTCTGTTTTAAATATGAACCTGCAGCTTGTGTGTGTGTGTGTGGGGGTGTAATATCAACATATTTACTAGACTGTGCATCACCAGCTTCCATGGTTTGACCACAACTGACCGAGGTCACCTTTCGGTCACATATCCCCACTCACGTGCACTGCCCCTCCTCTCGTGCACAGCCCTACTGTAACAGTCAGTGTAGAGTCTGAGGCAGAATACAGTAGTCTGGGGTAGACACGGCTCTGCATTCAACCCATAGTCAAGGGGAAACCAACCGGCAGCAGGATGTGCCAAGTCATGCTTTCCGAAACTCATCCGCCCACAGACTCCCACTCACACACACACACACACACACACACACACACACACACACACACACTCAGCCGTCCCGTGCAGACACACATACACACTGACACACACATACACTCAGCCGTACCATGCAGACACACACACACACACTGACACACACACACACACACACACACACACACACACACACTGACACACACATACACTCAGCCGTACCGTGCAGACACACATGACCACAGTCACAAACAGGCCCAATTTCAATGGGTGTGAACTCACATCTGTTTCCTGAAAACAATAATAGTTCCATGGTTAGACGACCGTGACCCGGCTACCAGGTGTCTGCAGCAGGTTGGAGCGTTGAGGGAGGGAGGACCACAGAACGACCCGACGATCAGCGCTGAGATGGGGGGTAACCAACTCCCACTCTCCATTACGTCCGGCTAAGTGTTATCCCCATGGATGAGCACCGGTGCCTGTAATTATGCTTGGGAGTGATTCATAACAGATCGGAGGCATTGGTAACGTATTTATTTACTAGATCACAGTTACACCACAGAGAAATCCTTTTGAGAGACATGACACGAGATCACAGAGGCTTAGAGCTAAAGCTTCGCTCTGGTCGGGCATTTAAAACAACCAAGATGAAAAGTGATTCTCCAGACTTTGTGTGACGCGCGATAATCGTCCAGACCACATACTACTCTGTTCTTACTGTACGCAGCTGGAGTTGTGTGTTACAGGATAATGCACGGTTCATACCATCTGAGGTTAGCAGGGTTAGCAATAGCGTAGCTAACCACGCTCCAATTCTGGTTAGGCCAAGACGAGTGTCACACACATCCTTCCACCCACATACAAACAGTGACATTCACCTGCAAACTGTTCGTCATGAGAGCGATCCGACACTGTCACTGACTTACCAAGGAGTTCCAATCTGATATGCAATCTCAAGGTAATGGAGTGGATACTCAGTGATGTTACTTGTCATGCCAGAGGAGTTGTATGATGTGTCATTAAAAAGAGAGATAAGAGAACAGAGGGAGCCCATTTTGCACAGTCATACGAAACCACACACAGGTGCAGGTGAGAGAGAAGAGGTGGTAAAGCGAGATACAAGAGAACTCAGACTCACATAAACCACACACTTCCTCACACAGTAAAGGCTTGCGATCACACAAGGGTGCAATTGCCCACGCACGCACACATTTATTAAAAAAAGATCTTATTTGTAAACTTTCTTAACATATAAACAGCCAGCTAGACATACAGAGATGCACTTTGGATGATTAAATGATTTGGTTTTTAAATAAATATCACCACATTATTACAATACATAAATAAATAAATACATAAATACATGTTTAAAAAAAAATTGTAAGGTTCTGTCATCCAAAATGTTATTTAGATGTTACCAGGTACATGCAATTTGGACCGGTTTCACCACACAATTTCTAAAACAAATGTAATGATGATCAGACACTGCAAGTTCCCTGCTATGTAATAAATGCAACACTGACATTATCCAACCATTGTTCAGGCATCACCTTAAAAAGCCTAACACAATATTTGCTGTTTGTGCAATGCATGTTTTTCCCCATATGTGGTGTAGTAAGTTGAATAAAAACCACTTGGTGGTTTTACAATAATACTTTCTAATAATTTTCCGAAAATCTGTCAAAACAGCACAGCAGGCTTACCTGGCAGATGCAGTATATCTTGAGGAAGTCTACAATTTCGTTCTGTTATTTGTCATTGAAAATGTTGCCATGAATTGAGCAGCATTATAGAACCCATAGACCTGCACATTCCTCTCTACACTCACAATTAACAGAGCAGATGCAAAATAAAAGGGTAATAACACTCACAAATCTGGTAGTATCATTTGGTAGTAGAGAAAACAGAAGAATAAAACAAATCCTCAACTAGTAAAAATACAACTGAGAAAGAAATATTCTGTAAAACATATGAAACTGAATTTAGGGGAAACAATGATTTTAATGGTAATATGACAAAAATGTGTGCGATGCTTTATCTTACAAACTAGCGACCTGGGGAAGGCGCAGGCGTGAGGAGAACGTGCCTATTTGAAAGCAAAGTAACGGTTGGAGACTTCTGAGTTGACCTCATTATTGTCTCTTACAGCACACCTCTTTTACTGTCTCTCCCTTTGTTTTCCTCACAGTTTCTCTTCAGTTTCTCCTGTCCTCTCTTCCACATTCCCTCACTCAATCACTTTAGGTCTTTGACAAACACCTTGGTAATGTGAAAGCCCAGAAAGGCCTTCTCCGGCTGCTCTTCATCTTCATCCTCCTCCTCTTCCCCATCGTAGCCCACCTCCCCCTGCAGGCGGTAGCCCAGCTTCCTGAAGAAGGCTTCTCCCACTGCGGAAGGGTAGGGGACATGGGCGTACACCCTCCTGGCTCCCTCGTGCCTCTCTCTCTGCTCCAGGCTCTGGATCAGCAGTCTGCCCAGGCCCTCGCGTCGGTACCAGCAGCCCACCACCAGCCGGCATAATCTCCTGATCCCCGGGCGGCAGTCACCTTCCCTGGATACACATCCAACGATCTCCCCCTCACAGTCCGCAACCCACACCTGCCCGGCCGCCTTCTCCCGCTCCACGTCAACGATCTCAGGAGGCGTGTCTATGCCCTCCTTCTTGAGCTTGGTCCTCTGTCTGGCCTTGCCCTTCAATGACAGATTGATGTAATACCATCACCAGGTAAACTCAACACACGACAGAGCACTAATAATAACAACCCCCCCCCCCCCCCCCCCCCCCCCC
>JACXGJ010005425.1:0-39228 GCA_016801105.1 Esox niger
TGTCAAACCGGTTCCATGGAGGGCCGAGTGTCTGCGGGTTTTCGCTCTCACCTTCTACTTGATTGATTAATTAGGTAACTCATTGGTTAGTTTCTACCCTCACCTGGTTGTTAAGGTGTGAACTGGGAACACATTTAAAGGAAAAACCAAAAACCTGCAGACACTTGGCCCTCCGTGGAACCGGTTTGACACCTGTGGTGTAAAGGAAAGAATGAATGGGGCCATGTATCATGAGAGTTTGAGTGAAAACCTCCTTACATCAGCAAGGGCATTGAAGATGAAACGTGGCTGGGTCTTTCAGCACGACAATGATCCCAAACACACCGCCCGGGCAACCAAGGAGTGGCTTCCTAAGAAGCATTTCAAGGTCCTGGAGTTGCCTAGCCAGTCACCAGATCTCAACCCCATAGAAAATCTTTGGAGGGAGTTGAAAGTATGTGTTGCCCAGCGACAGCCCCAAAACATCACTGCTCTAGAGGAATCTCAATGGAGGAATGGGCCAAAATACCAGCAACAAGGTGTGAAAACCGTGTGAAGACATATAGAAAACGTTTGACCCCTGACCCCATTGCCAACAAAAAGTATATAACAAAGTATTGAGATGAACTTTTGTTATTGACCAAATACTTATTTTCCACCATAATTTACCAATAAATTCATTAAAACTCCTACAATGATTTTCTAGATTTTGTTTTCTCATTTTGTCTCATAGTTGAAGTGTGCCTATGATGAAAATTGCAGGCCTCTCTCATCTTTTTAAGTGGGAGAACTTGCACAATTGGTGGCTGACTAAAGTCTTTTTTGCCCCACTGTATATATATATATATACATATATATATAGACCGGAAACAAAAATAATACAAAAATATTTGTCCATATTTGGAATTCCTGGTTACAGAGTCTGTTCTATAATCAGTAAATCTCTAGCCCAGGGAACAGTGTTCAACTGCTTAGGACCTGGCAGCAAGAAGATACTTGACCTCAGATGTTGTAAAAAGTTGGATTGAACAGTTGACAAAGCATTTCACACAACTGCTAAAAATCTACAAGCTGACCTCAAGAATCCTGGTAGCCCACACTATTCACTGCACACAAAGAAGTGTTAACTGGTAGGAAGAAACCACTGCTGAAAGAGGGACATATGACGGCCTGATTGCACACACCAAAAGCCGCACAGGATTGGCCAAAAGAAAAACGCTGGACTATTTTAAAGTGGCTAGTGATGAGTTCAGATTTTTCTCCCATTGAAAAAATATGAGATTAAATCACTTGTAAGGTGAAATTAAAGAAATAGAGAAATTCAGTGTACACTTGTGTCTTTGTGTCTTATTGCTTTGTTTGAAACCGGATGGTTCATACCCAGGACGGTGATTAGCTGAAAGCTGTGTTATTTGAGACTGTTTACCATGGATATTACAGAATAATTCATTGTATGGCTCTAGGTTTATTTGTAACAGATTTGTGGTATATTGCCACATATAAATTGTGTTTCCCCTACACAATGTGCCTAAATATCTCTTAGTCATATACCAACCCTCCTAACTTCTTGCGTAAAAGTACTTTGCTTTATATAATGTTAACTGTCCCCCTCTGACAAAACCCAAAATATCTACAGGTTGTTGCTCATTTTCAAGAGCAGGAGAAAAAATGACTAGGATAATCCAAGCAATCAAATAGTCAAAAGGTCAGTTCACTGGGCAAGAAATTGAAGAATATGGCAGGGACCTCTGACATGAAAGTCATTATAAAGGGAAAAACAGCTGTGTTGTGGACCCCAAAGCCTCACTTCCAGATAACACGTCCTGGATCCAGCATTGTGCAACTGGATCTTTTACTTCCTGATGCATTGACCTCAGCTGGTAGGAAAGATTCCCTCCACCATGCTGACCACCAACATGGGGGCCAATCAAGGGTGCGTGTTCATTTCCCCCCGTTCTCCTGGATACCCCATTACTGCCCGACCACAGAAGAAGACTCCTACTCAATCATTAGGTTGGCTGACAAGTATGGGAAAGTGAATTTTTTTTTTTAAAGAATATCTTGCAGTTACAATCATGCAGAAAATATTACTGTTGTAAAACAAACTTACAGAAATTCTACAAATTGCTTAAGCCCTGTTAATAAGACATCTGAGTAATAACAATTAACAAAATTCAATTAAGTCCCCTTGGATATCGTCTCCTCTGGGGCAATGCCTTGTATTGGGGACAGGATTTTGACCATGATTTCTACAAGTCTACATTCAGAATTTGGGGATTTGTGGTATTCTTGTTTCAACAATTTGATCTTCTTTCACCAGTCATATGCACACAGATGCACATACACCCGCAGAGAGAAATTTACATGAAGAAGTTAGTTAATGTGTAGCTGAAAGGTCCCCGTCAAGCTTATGCTGAATGTGATTTTATTATGTGGTTACCTCTACTATTTCTTAAAATGCACACTATGTAGACACTCAGTTAAAACAGGCCTTCAAACATTTCCCTTTGTTCTGTCAACAAAAGCTGTGTACTTGTATTCTTTCTAGAGAGCATAGCGAGTTTGGAAGTCAACTGTCATTTTTCAAGAGCAACTCCAAACAGAACAATCGGAAATTGCAAGTGTATAATAGGTTTGGAAGTTCTATAGTGAACTTGGGAGGTGTCTTTGGAGCATACCTAACCAGGTACTGTTCTGTGTTCAGAACTGTATGAATTTTGCACAACTACAGAATCAGAATTTTGTTGGTTGGTCTGTTTTTATTTATCATGACAGAGCAAACAATACAGTAGCCAGTCTAAATTATTTATACATAATTTTATTGTTGACACTGCATGTCTTTATGTCATTAAATTAGGTGGCTAGATAGCATTACAATAATGTTCCTAAAGCTAGTTGTCAACAAATATGTTTTAAATTTGCTTTTGGAAGTTCAATTTATAAAGAATGGGACAAACAAAATATGCACTTTCAAACACAACAGCAAGTCCATGCACTTCTGATCAACCACTTTATGACAGACTGCCCTGTTTTACACCACGTGTAGAATGTGTTTATTGTTGTTACTGACCAAGTTAATGAGACAGGTTTGCTAGTCAACCACCTCTTCTGACACAAATGGCTAGATTGCCTAGATTGTTACATTTACAATGAAGTTATAAAGACACTGCTCCAAAATAAGAGCCACTGCTGTTGAAAATCAACATGTACTGTATATCACAATTTTTCTCAGTAATTGCTCCTTCTGATAAATTTTGTACAAGAGCAACTGATAGGAGTTGCGGCCGGAGGCTGATGCATAAAAAAAAATCATGTTTTTCAGACTCAGTCCAACATGGTTTTTAAATAAGGTTTCAACGTAGACACAAGCCGACTACTAGAAATGTGATTCAAACCTACAATGGCAAATATTCATGTAGCCTAGAATCTAAACAAACCATGTTTTTATATATAGAATTACTTGTGTGACTGAGTAAAACATTTGAAAAAGAGCCCATGGTCCTTGACCACCCACACTATATTTTCACAGCATCAACAAGACTAACATCATTTGCATATTCCTCATGTCCAGAAAAATAAACAAGAATAATAAAACAAGAATATGCAGGTCTTTTAACATGCACCAACAAAATATTTATGATGCAACAAACTGCCAAAATCCTTGAAGCCAAAGGATATTTACACATTCTGTAAACAAAACAGGTCATTATAAGACCAAATTACTGCCAACAACCCAAGCCATACCTCTAGATGCTTACTGGTGGCAAAGAACCACACATCCTGGCATATTTGTTCATAACATCTCAGAATGGCCAAACAACATAGACCTACAAACCAATTACATAGGCTACCACGAGATGATCATTTATAGTTATACAGAATCAATGACTGACTCTAGGTCCCTACAGCTGCAGACAGATCTGACTCAGATGGGTCATACTTTGAAAAGGGCCTTCTGGACATCCCAAACCGCTATCCTGTAGATTAGTTTATATATGGCGCACAGAAAAAACTCAAAGATTTTTGTCACTTAAATGTAAAGATATGTTTCTCTGTCTTTCAAAAAGAATAATTCTCAATACACTATCCTGGGAATTTGATTATTCTACATTAATCACATGCACCCAATGTTAATCATTTAGATCAAACTGCTGACTTGCCACTAACAAAATGTAAATATGAATGAATACATTATCAATCACTATGTATTTGCAATCAAAATACTTATTTTATATTAATCAAGACCATTTTATGAGTGCTTTACAAGTAATAACTGCACCTTAAATTCTATTTAATCAATTTCTTCTTACAGTGGAAAGAAACAAATTCAGCCATTTCCTTTCCTAAGTTTCTCACATTATTTCAGTCAATGTGTAATAGGCCAAACATTGCTAACTTTAAGAAATGTATTAATTTCTGGTGAATTTATTAATTGAGTAATATGTGAAGCTGGTTAATTTGGCCAACACACTGTATTTTTTGGCAAGAGACACAATGGCAGCCTTTTTCTTGATGCATGAACCTTTGAAAGTCAAGAGGAGTTGAACTCAGATAACATTGCATACTGTAGGCCCTATGTCTCAAAATACTTCTAGGGGTTAAGCAAACACAAGTACAAAAGACCTCTATCTCCTGCCACTAACATGAAAGGAACAATGTCCTTTGCCTAGATCACTCAATCTCCTGATGTTCAATATTATGCCCAATTAAGTCACATCTATTCCTCCTTATGGCTTTTTAAACAGAAGCATCCAAAGCAGCCAAACCTATTCACTGTGTGTTTTCAATTCTCTCCATTGTGCCTTTTAACCGTTAACAGGGCTTAATTGGACTGTGGCCACTTCCCTTTGATTCTACCCTTTCCTTTGTGAAACACAATGTTCCATTTGTTTTAAACAAAAGATTGACTTACACAAGACAATGAGGTGGGTTAGACTGAATCTAATTTGTTTAAGTGATTGCATCCACACAGAAAAAGGAGAAGCGGTTGATCTCAGGGAGGTGTAAATGTGTTGGGTTTTCTGTTCTTAGCTGCTGAGTTTCGGTGGTGTGAGCCGTAGAGTAAAACAATGATGGATCTAATGCAGGCTATTACATACACATGACTATCTCTGTTTGCTCATTTGCACAAGGTGTTTAAAGGCATAGAATATGTGTCAATGGGTAGACTTAAAGCAGATTCTCTGAGATTATCTTTGTGTGCCAACAAAAACAGTAGGCAGCCTTTAAATTCGAGGTCACACTTCAAAAAGTAGGACATTACTAGGTCCACCACTATCTGAAGACAAACAACATTTAGCACTCTGGTGTCTATTAACAATGACCAACAAGCTGCCAGATGGGGAAAGGAAGAAAGGATGTGAAGAAATGAGAGAAAATATCTGTAATTCCTGCACCCAACTCAAATATAACCCAGTTGACTAACTTCTTTACCTATTAGAAAATACAAATGTTTTGTCTTTACAATCCATGTCATTTAAATTCATTTGTGCTTGAAACAAATACCATAAATAAAGCAGAAAGGAAGAGGGAGGGGTTTGGTGTACATTACAAGACTTCAAAGAGCTTCCTTGCCCGGACAGCTAAGGTAGTGTGGTTACGTTCAAGGTGCCTATTCAGGTGAGAAGACTTGGGGCGAGATCATTCACCGTTACCCCAGGATACTCACTTGTTTCCTCTAAAAGAGAAAGAGGTCAAAACAAATCTTTGAGAGCTTCGAACTGCCAAAAAGGATATGTTTTGGGTAAAAGATGTGACCCTTTCACCCAAAGGCAATATCAATTAACCCCCGGTTTTACTGTCTGGTGAGCTGTGAGAAAGAAAAGCTCACTCTCACAGAGTAGCTCTAGTGATAAGATACTTTTAACCCAGAAAGTGCAGTGCCTGCTCTAAAACCCAAGAAACATCATCTAGTGCTGGCATTTAAATTACATAAGCCCCATATTCTATGTCAAAAATATGTATGAATCTTTCAGATATTAATCATAGTTGTAATAAATATAATATAATTCTCTGGTTATATATGCAGCTCTGTAAAAAAATTAAGAGGCCACTGCACCCTTTTCTTTTCTTTCCTTTCCAAAAAGTTGGAAAGGAAGGTTTTGAGTGAGGAACAGAAGGATTAAAATGAAGGGACGACTGCAAATTGAACCCTTCTGTTCCACACTCAAAACTTTCCTTTTCAACTTCTCTGGAAAGGAAAGAAAAAGTGCAGTGGTCTCTATTTTTTCCATAGCTGCATATGACAATGGATGACACACTGGAACGGATCCAAGGCAATTCCTCCATAAAAAAACATTTTTTCCTTATCCTTAAGATTCATGTTTTATTTTTATGAACAACACTATATGAAATAACAAGTTGTCAATAGGGTTTCAGTCTGGAGACTGAGGTGGCAAAATGTTGATTTTGTGATCAATTAAACATTTCTCATTGGATTTCAATATGTGCTTGGGGTAACTGCTTTGCAGTTTCATGTTCCTGGAAGAGCCAACCAGAAAATCCCATTGCCAAAATATCCTGGTACTAATGTAAGTAAAATTCATTGTGTCACTAATGTTAACAAGACCCCAGGACCCATAGAGTTCATGGGTAGCACCATTGAGGGCTCACAGGGTTCTGATGTAGTAAACTGAAATCAAACTTCAGATTTCAACATTTACTGTTAGTTCATTCCAACCAGGAAATTAGTCATGTGATCATGATTACCAACTAGGTCATCAGGAGGGGGGTCCACCAATGAAGTGCAATGATGCTGGAGATGTAACCCTTTCGACCATATTAAAATAGCAGCAGACGTAGTAGAATCTCTACTCAAACCTCTTGGATCCCACAGCCATCTCAGAATTTTGTAGAAGCCCTGAACCAATCAAAAACATGAGCGCTTGAAGGTAGGAGCATTTTTCGACTACAACAATTTTCGTGAAAATGATTGCATTAAAGTAACTTATTCAATATGAGCACGGTAAAAAACATTGGGGCTCAGCGATTGGCCAGTCCACTGACTTGGTAGGAGATTAAGCTGACAGTGTTGTTTACCTGGTAACTCATATGACACTCCCTGTCAAAAAAGCGTTAGGGTTGGTGGAACTAGAAATGTCTTGGTGACAGTGTGAGATGTTGCTAGTAGCTTCCCAACAACAAAATAATTGCCTTCTGATTCTTTTTATAAAGCTGGAAGGACCAACAAACGAGATTCAACTCAAATACACATTGAGCAATCAAGACCTCAGGACCTGCAAGGAGTATCTGTCGGAAAGGTGACAGAAGGTTACGTGCAACAGTTGACATCCTCACTTTTTTACAATATACATTTATACAATATAGGTTCTAAAGAAAATGAATGTAGTGGAAAAAACGCTATATGTTGACTAGCTGATTGGGATGTGCTAGCTTTGGAAAACATCTAATAGATGGACCGGATTGGGTTCCTCTGATCCGCCCACTTCCCTCCATTTGCAGAGTCACGTTCGGCTCTGCTATGTGTACGTGTCCCAATTGCTGAGAGAATGAAAATGATCAAGGGTGTAGGTGCTAATCAGACCCTCCAGTGCTCCTTCCAGCAAGTCTGCAACAATAAAGACTCCACATACAAGTATAATCCCATAAGGCATCACATTATTTTTGAGCTTGTGCAATTTTCCAAAAAATTATAGATAGGTATGCTTTATCAACACATGCGTATGTTGATCTCCAATTTTGACACACATACAAACCAAAATATCTCCTTAATTAAATGTTCAATTGTTAATTATATTTTTTGATTCTTAAAACAATATATTTATATTTATTCAAAGTGGACCATGAATTGCGTCATTCAATGTGTCCCGATGTGGTTCATTAAACCCCTAACCGCACAAAGCTTTCTTATTAACATCTGACCACTGAGGACCCTACAAATCAGTGCATGAATGGACAGGGGTTGGTTTGAGATTCCTGGCTACTCTATATATGGGGTTAGGGTTGAGGAGATGTTTAAGCTTTGTAAATGCTTTATGAATGGAAACACAGCAATGACTAGACTGACTTCATTTAATTCATACATAGGTCCTGAATGTTCTTGTTTTAGATGACAGTGGAAAACTGAAGTTGAAAGGATATTTCAGGTTAGACTCATCCAGACCACTCATCCAGACCATTGTTTTGATCAAAGTCCTATTTCTAACAGTTATTTGGTGTCTAGTTTATTGCACAAGCCATAGATTGCATTGACTGGAAACATCTCCAAAAGTGTTCTAAATCATCACCACGTTATATTCCAAATATGTTTTTTTTTCTGAAGGGCCTTTAAAACATTTTATATTGTTAATTTTCTGCAATCCTCACTCATTGTGAATTTGAAGAAAATGGACTGGCGACTTGAGCCATAGTGTATCAGTGTTGTTCCCCTCACTGACAAAATAAAGTTTGTTTACACCAGCTGGGTGGCTACAAATTATAGATGTCAAAATAGGTACAGAGTTCTTTTCAATGGGCTGTGTACTCCTAATAACTGTAGAACATTCAAAAATAGATGTCTAATTAAAATAAATACAAACACAAATGGGAAATATCAATTGTGCATTAAATTATTTAATTCAGTAGCAGTGCAAGAATTAAGAACTGAAGTAATGAATGTAAGATTTAAGCCCCTCTAAGTTGTACACAACTATTCATTTGTCCCACCTAAATACCTCCCTGGGCATTGATTCTTTTTATGAGTGAATTCAATGCCAATGGTTAGTAAAGATGTCCGCTGAACTGCAGATGAGTTGACGGTCGTGTCCACGTGCTGACGCAGCTGGTTGAAGCTAACAAAAGTTGCAAATGCACTACAGGTGAGTTAAATGCAGGAGAGGCTACTCAGCAACCTGGTCACATGACATAATAGCTTGAACAGTATTAATTTAGTTAAGGTTTTGTGTGGACTTATGTGTGGATACAAGGACAAAGCTGTACGTAAACACAGTTTGAGTGGATAGATTTGAGGTATTAATGCTGAAAACAGCAGTGTTCTTTAATTTATATGCCTTTATTGACTTCAAAGTTGTGAGATGTTTATGTAGTTTATAGTGAGGATGTTTTGAAAAATTTTATATTCTCCATCCAGCAAATACAGTAGAGCATACAAGCAACTAGAAAGGGAAAAAATGATATTTATAATGCCCTCAAATACTCTGCCCAAAAGGTTGAGCAAAAGGCAAATATTCACAGACAATTGTATGAAAAGACTATTGAATATATTGTTCAGTCAATAATTACTTAAATGGCAAACACGTATGCTGAGGGATAGAGCTGGTGAAATGTTACCCCTCCAATTTGTAAATGTAAGGATTTAAGGAGAAATAAAATGCCGACTATTGACATCCTCCAGAATACCGAACATGTGAAAAATTTCGGAAGCTTGTTAACGACACATTCAGTTGTCACAGCCAGCTAAATACTGTCTTGCATCACAGCGTGTGCTTGATGAGGTAAATAATAATAAATAATAATAGAAATACATTTAAAAACATTTTCAAAATCCACCACCGGCAAACATAAGTGAAATAGACATACATTGAGTTTCATTGAATTTGGAACAACCACACATTGTACAGACAAGTTAATAGAGAATTACATCATTACCTCACATTCCATCAGCTGTCGATCCTCTAAAATTTAAATACACAGTGCCTCAACTGTTTTTCAGCATTGGCAGACATATTTAGGCACGATTGCTGCTTAATGCCAAATTTCTTTAGAAACTCAATGTTTTTTAGATGTAACATGGTGTAATGTCCTATTTCCTGAAACACTGTAATAAGTAATAGCTGTTGGTAATGAATAATAGGAAATAAGACCTTCTTCCAAACAGTAAAATGTTGTAATTGTAAATACATGCCAAACCCTTCCAAATAGTATTCTCAAATATTTTCCAATATTCAATTATTTGTTCTACAATGTTTTTTAAAACCCTTGCTATGTTTTCAGTAGTAGTTGAGGTATTTTAAATAACATTTGAACTTGGAACAGGGGATTGCCAATGCACGATATGTTAACCAAAAGTAAAAGAGCATTTCCGAGGAGAGTGAATAGCAGAAATCTTAAAAGCTACTTGTTTCTTTTGATAGGGCAGATATCCAAATCTTTTTATAGTGAGGTCTGCAATCTAGCAATGTGTTCAGTATAAGAATGCCCCAAAGAATGTGTGGTGTTGTTTCTACTCCGCCAGCTTCCATGGAATGATGACCATGTCTACGACAACCGCTGGAGAGTAGAGTACTGATTAACCTGACAGTGTCGGCTGGCCACGCCATGCTGTGTTGACACATTGAGTGGAGCCTGCGTGCAGGTGAAGGAAGCCCTCTTAATAACACAGAGCATTCATTACCTATCAGGTAAGAACAACAGCCTTTGGAGTCTGACATGGCTCATAATCCCATTCAAGGCTCGCAGGTGCTTCCCATCCAAACATATTTACTAAGAAGCTTCATGAGGGACAACGACACGAACCGCCAGGAATGTCCATTGTGAAAAACAGTGCAGAGCCGCAGACATTTCTGAGAAGTTACAGTCATGGCAGGCAGTTCCTAATTGGGACCAGACAAGTTATTTACCAAGATTAGTCCAAGAGGAATACTGCAAACATCAACAGCATGTTACTTGGCTGTTTTATCCCGAGAGATAAGAGCGTGATATTTAGCCATCTGATACGCTGACTACTTTTAGCATTTCATGATCCAGATGGTCAAAAGACTAAGCACTTCAGGTATTCTGTACCATCCAGTACGGCACAGATGGAAAAAATGAGCCTGGGGTGGAGGGCCTTCATACACCTTTCTTACACTGGACCGTACCTGTTTTCATGGCTGACTGCAAGCTTTGAAGTCCCCTAGATCCAAACACATGAGAGTACCTATAGTTTTGTTTCACCAATTCGTCACACTTGGATTGTCATGGGTCATTATGGATGTGATTTATAAAGAGGTTTCCCACACAAATCTCACAACTTTCCATCAGTGGCATGCCAAGGAAACTCTAGACACATTCCCTCTGGTTTGACCCATAATCATACATTCCCCATCATCACTTTATCACCAGTCCACTATACAAGCCTCTGGGTAATAAAGGAACTGTGCTTGAGAACCAATTAGAGGGCAATAGAGAGGTTTCAAAAATTCTGGGGTGGACTGGAGGAAGAGTCCAAAATAATGCTTATGGCATCTACAATAAGAACACACCATTGACAGCCCACAAAGCCACCCCAGGCACCCAACCAATGATATTTGCACACTTACTCAGCAGACTGTGGTGACTATGGCATTCACTGGAAGTATGCTGGTGTGTGCGTGCGTGTGCGTGTGCGTGTGTGTGTGTGTGTGTGTGTGTGAGCATACTGTGGTGAGCGTGAATGCAACTGTGTATTTTGCTTTGTTGCTTTTTAAAGTAAAAGTTGATACTCGAGGAATGGATAAATGAACCTGATTGAATAAAGGTGGATTTATTTGATTTGCTGCAGGCTGTCATCAGCAGCAGAGAGGAAGACTGTTCCTGTAAAGGTGTCTGGGGGCAGCTAACATCCACCTGTGTAAACGTACCTAGTGTGAACATGTGTGTGTTTATAAAACCTGCCGTTTAAATTACAGATGTGGGATCTTAAATTAAGACAAACAGGCCACTGTAGGAAAAAGATCCATTTTAAGAGAGTTTATAGATGTTGACATCTAGGGGAAAACCAAGTCCACTTTCAAAGTGGATATTACAAACTACAGAAGCCTTTTGAAACCTTAAATACCCTACAATGTATTTCCTGTTTGCACATCCTTGATAATGCAGTAAGATATGGTATCTGTGGCTTGTATACAAATATTCTACTTGCGTGTTTGTATGTGCTTGTGTGTTTGATTGTGTGTGTGGATGTGTGTGGGTGTATTTGATTGTGTGTGTGGATGTGTGTGGGTGTGTTTGATTGTGGGTGTGGATGTGTGTGTATGTGTGTGTTTGGGAGTTTTTTTGCCACATCATTATTGAAAATGAATGTTGGTTCTTAATCCATGGTTAAGTTAACATGGTTATATACATTTGATTTACACTCTAGTAAACAACTATCGCAACATTCACAATACCAAATCCACCCTCTACCTTAACTCACTTCAACATCTGCCTTTCCAATAGTAAGCTGTGCTGTGGTTAATATCTCACCGTGGTCTATCCTAGTCACTTGGTCTTAAATGTTCCACTCAGGGGCACCCAGATATTTCAAAAAAATGTTGTTGCCCTGAACAGTCACCACCCAGTTGCCACCCGTTCAGTAAAAAATATTTGATGTTTGTCCGCAAAGTCAGTTTAACTTAACATAGATTATAATCTCGTCATTTTCTTTCAGTCAGCAAGAAATTGAATAACTTCATAGAAAACACAACCGTAAATATGGCGGCTCACAAATAGTTCAGATACATGAAATGGCTAGACGGTCATCATGGGTCATAAATCCTTTCAGTTCTCTGCTGAATGACTGTAATGTACTGTGATTTTTTTTCAACTTGATATCTTCATGACACCTGTCCTAAAAAAATCACAACAACTGCCTAATCAATCTGATATATGTACTTGCTGTAGCAAACATATATGTCTTGTTGTACAACATTTTTTTGTTTACTTTCTGTTTTTATATTTTACATTGCTGATGTGGTTGTGTGTTGTCCTGCCCTCTTGCAACTCTATGCCTTCGGGTATGTCGTCATTGAAAATGAGTATTGGTACTGAACTCTATTACCTGGTTAAATAACAGTAAAAGAAGCAATACATTTTATTTGGCACAAGTTGTCGTCAGCAGCAGAGGGGAAGGCTGTTCCTGTAAAAGTGGCTGGTTACAGCAACTCCACCTGTGTAAACGTATCTAGTGTGAACATGTGTTTGTTTAATAAACCTGTTAAAAGTACACGTGTGGGATTTCAATTTGAGCCACTTAGCTACAGCAGACAAATTATCCTGCACGACCAAATGTACATTATTATGCAAATGTTTTCATACATTTTTCAGTGGCATTAGTTCAAATTTCAAAGTGAAAATTCAAAAACTTCAAAAGCTGTTATAAACCTCAAATTCACAAGAAGATACAAGTTAATATTCCGGGGGATCAAATTAGGATTCAGTATCTGTCAGATTTAAACTGGGCACTGGACCCTGGGGCCAGTTATTTAAAAGACTTCAACATGGATATCATCTATTGGACTGGATTAAATGAATTGCCATGGAATGAATATAACTCCAGCCCTCATTCAAGTCAATAGTTTGTCTGTTCTTTTCATTCTATTTCTTTGCATTTCATGCTCTCTGTTAAGTGATATTCAGGTAAAATACCATTGGATAAAGGGCCCCGTTGACCAAGATCTGCAGATGATTCCAATTTATGCCTACTTTAAATTCACACAATTTTGCTCATATATTTGTACAACAATTGCTAACTCACAATCACAGTTGTGTTTGAATGTGGTATTTGTTGTTGTTAATAAATGAAATTACGTTATTATTTTCATATATTCATTTTAACATGTACTCTGCAAATCCACAAAAGATTTTGACATGCTCTCTTGGTGTGTAGATGTGGAATTGTCCATGACCAAGAAATATGAGCGACCATGTTCAGTGTTGCTGGATATTTAGGATAATCAACAAAATAATCATGTACCACTGAAAGAAAAAGCTACAAAAAAAACGGTCTTCAATGGGCTTTTAAAGGATTCTGAAGGGAAAGTCTTTGATGCCGTTAAACCTTTAATGATGCTCCCAGTCTATACTAGCAGTAATACTGGAGTGAGAGACAACTGGATTCACTCAGAGAAGAAAAGCAATTCCTTTGAAAGATAACAATGACTGCACGTCTGATAGCTGAGGAGGCAATCTGTGATACTTAAAATAAATTGCAAGAGGATGATAATGGAAGGATCTAAAACAGGGCTCCTGACAGAAAATTCTACAATGGTAATGATAATTGATATCACATGTTCCTGTATCAAAGGACAAAGACAGGAGCTTAGAGGAAAGAGCCTATACATTAGTCTCCTGACCTCCAGTCTGCCAGTGCACTTCCTTGTTGGTGCCTCTTGCTAATTTGTAGGGTTCTCTGCTGGGCTCCAGAGAACCTCTCTGATAAATGGGGATTATGACGTGTGGAAAAGACAACTAATGAAATGTCATGAACCTTTGTGCGGATGTGACCTCAGCAGACTAGTCCTGCTGGCTCCACCACTAGCTACCAGTAATGCCAGGGTTTTCTCAAGCCCTCTTCTGATGAATACAAGAGGAATCCTGAGGGGGACTGAAGAGGGGAAATACAAGGTGTGGCCTTCCTTTAATCCTCTGTATGGTGGCTCTGACTGGCCCCAAACCCTTAAGAGGGCTCTTTAAATTAGTTAGGTATGAACCCCTTACAACCAGCATATTCAACAGCGGTTTTAAAATATCTTTTATTTTACAAACGTATTATTTTATCTAGTCATCAATGTTTTACGGTTATTGGAGACAAAAAATGTTTAGCTAACATGTTAGGGAATACCTTGTCTAATATTTCTGTGTAAATGTTATTTTTTTAACTAGTTGGTTGGGCAATGGATCTAAAAAATGCAACCTCCACTGTCACAAGTTATTCAACACATTATTTTCAGTTGCTTTATATGTCCTTCCTTCTTCGTTATAAAAAGACACATTTTTGTCTTTTTTGGAGTGTTTACTAGAACCTTGTTGCCTTCCGGTAAAGTAAATAAAAGACAGAGCAACGCAGATTTCATGAATTGAAAGTTAAAAACCATAGTCGGACAATCATCCCCTCCATCAAATTAATAATTTAGATGAAAATCCAAAATGGGTGTTATCTTTGACAATCCTGTCATACTTTTACTGGAAAGACAGCAGCAATTGTTGAGTAATTTGTTGATTCCTTACTCCAGCCACTCCTGGAATGTTGGAAGCAGAGCAGACATAAACGTGTTTGTGGAGACAAGATGGAGATTCATGGTTGGATAATGACATGTTTCTGGACCAAAGGATTAGGGTTTAACTAATACATGTAGAATTTAGGTCCTGTTTTGGCAAAAACAAGAACAAAACGATTGCTTGATGTGTGAATTGAAAGTAACAAAATGTATGGGAAAGTTGATAAATATCATTTGAAATAATTTGGCCAAGTCTGTATGATATGCCTGCTAGGAGTATGTCATGATAACGGGCTATAGGGCTCTGATAATAACTGGCGTCTTCTGGAACTGGGAATTGCACACCATTGCATACTTACTACGGTATACCCCTTCACTGACTACACATCTTTACAATTTCACCAATGATGTAGATATTGTATAGACTTATTATTGCATCACAAATTGCAAACCTCTATAGCTCCTGTAGTGTCCCGTATTGATCAGTCTGCAGGCTACCAGACTCAGGTTACAGGGCAGCAGCAGTGTCCGTGAATGTCTCCCATTGGCCTGAAACCTGATCCGGAGCCAGTGTTTAGAGCAGCAGACCTAGTGGCACCAGGCAACGCGGAGAGGGAAGATGGTAACAGCGCTGGAGGGAAGGCCTGTCATTAGAGTGGCTGACTCCAGATCAGCTGTATGATTAATCACCCAGCAGCGCGACGCTGTGCTGCACGGCCCCAGCGGCCCACGACAGAGAGAACAGGGAGTGCCAGCGACGCACCTTTAGCCTGGCGGAGGCTCGCGCCTGACGGGGTCACCCAGACTCCCTGAGCCTCATTAGGGCCTGCGCTGGCCTGTAATTTACTATCTTCTCCCAGAGAAATCTGTCTTTGGCCCTGTGCCATGCCAAAGCCTGTCTGCCGTACAACTCCACACACTGAGGTGTAGGACTGAGAGCCATTCAAGGAATTCCGGAAGAATACTTCGGATATCTAAAAGTAGAATATATCATTGTAACTTTTGGGAGCTTGAATATTAGTAAACATTCGGATAAGTTATTATAAAAAAGAAACAGAACCAAAAAAATAGTACAACCCTAATATCGACTAAAACTAGACAGCAACAATTTGTTCAGGAGAATTTCAGTAAGTTCATTGTGCCGCTCGGAAAATGTTCATCAGTGAACAGGAATGTACATTATCCATCAAATAAGATGAATAAATTCTGTCAAAAAAATTCTTGCTTCATGTATCGATGCGGGCCTTCTTATCAGGACTTTTTTAACATCTCACACATACATCACCAGGTAACCTCAAAGCAAACTATGGTCAACACAGGAGAGAGACACATGTCAACAACACAACTGCGAAACATTTCAACCTGACAGCGTGGAGACCAAATTCCTTCCTGTAAAACAAATGACTTCATCTACCACAGAGGGAGCGGGACCTCCAGTAGTGAGCGGACGACTTAATAACAAGGCTACTGGCGGCAGATGTACATGCTATGTCGGGGAGTGACAGTGGGAGTGTCCTCTCCCTGGCGTCGGTAGTCCTCAGACCATCCATACAATTTATCTTATTACAAGGCGACGCAGCGCATACAGGCCCGGCTACAAAATAAGCAATTACAGTTAATTAGACAACGACACAAAAAGATGCCCTTGGATACTTCAGTCAGTTCGACTGCAGCCAAGGTGATGAATGAAGAAGACATCAAAGTATAGGCTAAATTACAGTTTCATCAGTGGAGCCAACCTCAACCCCCGAAATTGCGTATTCTTCTCCTTGGGAAAAAGAAATCTCCGATTGTCCTTGCGCTAGTCAAGGAGTAGCACAAAGAGAAATGCATTGGCAGTCTTCTTAAAAACATTGTGTACACTTTAATTTATAAATGACTTCAGATGGAGCAAATAATTCTGACCCACCAAAGAAGTCCACCACTGGAAGTGTTCATGTCAATCCGATAAAAGTACTGGGATACCATCACACCAGACCCTTGTTTGAACAACATCCCTCACTTCTGAAATGCACCTGTAAGAAGACTCAATGCAATGAATCACACAAAGACGAGCCGACATACTGGTTACTAATCCTGACCCCCCCGTCAGTGGAGTTAGAAGGTACAGGCTTCCCTTCCTTGTTGTTGTTGTCACGGCGGACAGGCGAGCAGACACCCCTACACGCTGTCTTGGCTCTCTCTGGTAATAGATCTGCTCAGCTTGCTCCTAATTCGCCTGGCTTCTCATCACTGTCAGGGCCCTCTGTTTGATCTCACAGACACCCTCTCCTCTACAGTCTGTCTGCAGTCCTGGGAACAGCCACCACCGCCTGCATCCAGCCTGGCCTGTCCTGTCACACTGTCCGGGCTCCATTAGTCCCGGTGGACTGGAAGAGGGAGGGTGGGGGAGAGAGATACCGGACGGACAGAGAGAGAGACAAAGAGTGAGAGACAGAGAGAGAGCAAAAGAGAGCTTCTACCAACCATACCATGCACACGAAAGACAGGCCGCTGAAGTCTGCCATTCATCTGCTGTCACCATGGTGACCTGAGTAATAGGGCTGTGGTGGACCAAGGCCATTGACTACATCTGTGTGCCACAGTGAGTATCAAACCTTAGGCTCTGGGGACCTCTGTCAGGAAATCAAATTCACAAGGGATTGGCATGAGCCCCAGTTGTGTGAGATGAACAGAGAATATCCTACGGTTAACTATCACGTTGTTATCGATGAGAGAACCTAGTTCTGGGCCCTTGGAAATAATCTATTAAAAAGCGTGTATTCTGACGATTCCTTCCAACGAGGAAGGCTGATGCCTCAGAGGTATCAGCCTTACCTAGCATTTGTTCATGGCTTGACAATACGCATGTATTCACCATAATCAGGTCTTAAAGTCAACAACACAAATGTCAAAATGAGAATTCTCTGAAAAGCACAAGACTGGAAAAAGGTATTATGTTTTGACTACTTTCTAACTGAATGCCCTCAGGTGCTTCCTCGTATTCTGTACCACTACAGTCCTACAGAGATGAATAAGGTGGATTACAGCAAGTACCAGTGTCATAGAAACAGTGCTGTAGCAAACCTTCTTCTGAATTTATTGCATTCCTTTGCGACCCCACTCTGTGCGTGCGCGTGTGATTGTGTCGTTGCGTTCGTGAGTGTATCAGTGTGTGCGTGTGTGTGTGCTCGCCTGTGTTCACGCGAGTGTGTTTGTGCGTTAGTTCAAGTGCGAGTGTGCACGCTGCATATGTGCGAATGCTGGGATTAAAGAGGTTGGCGCTTGTTTCTTTTTTTTTTTTTTTTTTTACACAACATTCCTGTAACAAAAACCACAATCATTGCTTTTTTTCTGGAAGTACTGTATGTTTAAAATGCCTGGCATCCATTCTGCATGAACCACAGTGTTAGTAAAATACATGGGGGCATCCAATCATCTGTGTAAATGACTATGTCTACAGAACATCTGCAGCCATGGCCATTTCAATCTGGGCAAATCCATGCTATTACAGTCACATGGATAACAATTGTACATCTCACAATTGACAGAACTGATATCTGAAGGAATAACAACATCCATTTGTCGGGTTTGTTTTGAACAAGCATCCCACTCCCATACAAGGATCAATGATTGTATTATTCTAAAGGAAGCAAAGTAATGACACAGGCGCTCGATACCATTGAAGGGACAACCAAAAATGTCTTCCATACGTATTTTTCTAACAGCTAGCTGTTTACTCACACCACTCCAATTTGTCTCCTGTTCTTTTGGCCTGCTTCCTAAAGCTTACTGTAAGTAGAGTTAACACTGAATGACTACATGATAAGGCTGCATACCAAATACAGCTGTGCTTACTGTGCATTGTGGAACACATCATTTAAGTGCAATATACAATATGTTGTGGGCAAACTTCCTTTAAGGCCTGGTTAGAGGATACATCCAGATCCATTTACATGTAGTGTTTGGTATGAGCTGCGAGATGACAATGCTAGGATTGTGTCATTCAAGGCTTAACAGCATCAAATTAGGCGAAGTTGACAAAATACAAATCCAAACGTGTCATTATAGTTCCATTAGTGTTGTTTGATGTTGGCTCAAAATACAAAAGAGGAGACTTGGGGGGAAAAAGACGAGCCTCGAAACAAATCATGTGTTTGTGAAACTATAGCAACCTCAAACTGACTCCAATGGCTGGCATGGCAGTTAAATAAGAGGGCTAAGCATTTAATAGGCCCATCAACAATGGGAGCTGGGATCAAACACATTTAGCTACAGTTAAAGAGTAGATGACTAACAGTGAACGCAAATTTAATCGAGCAGACATTTCAAAGCTTCTAGCTCAATAGCAAACCGTTTGTATTGTCAGTTTTGAATTGGTATGAAGTGTGTGGAGGAACAGGGTGACATGGGAGAAATCAGGACAGTTGAAAACCAAACGAGCTGCAATATTTTGGATTAGCTGTTGGGTTTTGATAGCCAGTAACAGAAAAGTTGCTGGTTTTACTCCCTGAGATTATACATAAATATACTTAGAAAATATATGCTGTTTTGCCCTTGAGCCAGGCACTTAACCATAATTGCTCTCGTAAGCTGCTCTGGTTAAGAACCAAATGACTGAACTGTAAGACCGAGCCAAAGGACTCAGTGTGAAGAAACTAGAGGAGGGGGCCTAGAACAGCTCCCTGGTGGGGAGAAAATGTTGTGAATGTCTGCAAAGCACAGATCCTATCCATGTCAGATAGTGTGTGAAGCCTAAAACACTTGGCCGAAAGAGGTTCAAGATGAGGAACTGATGGTTCACAGAGGCAGCAGATCAATTCAGGAGGATGAGAACAAAGTAGAGAGTCAGCTTGGGCAGTCCAAAGAGTCTACATGGCACAGAAGAGAGTGGTCTCGGTTGATTGATCTGTCTAAAAGCATAGCAAGTTAGGGTAGAGGACATGGTTCTGAGGGTGACAACTTGAGACTAGGACAAAGACAGTCCAAAGTGTTTTGGAAACAAAAAACAGGAAGATACATAGCAAAGATGAAGGTGAAGATTGAAGACTGTGCAATATTGGTTGTACATGTGTTAACTGACAGCATAAACAGACATAGTAGCCGGCTTGAGATTTATTTGAAAAGCCAACGATTGTCCTGCAATCCACTGATACTTAGTACAACTTTTCAAAACAAATGCGAATCAACACCCACAATGTGTGAGGACATCAGACATTGAGGTCAGACGTGCATCGCATCCAGGCAGGACAGCTGTTCAAATGGGAAAAGTGCAATTTTTCTAATTTGGTTTAAACAGCCTTCCCTGCTGAGACACCATTCCACATTATAAAGAGGTTAAACGGCTGGTCAAAGGCATAGCTGGCTTCAGCTACGGTAGTATTGTAAGTACTGAGTGCATGACTGATTTGAAGGGATTGACTGAAATAAGTGTTATGACGCCTCACACCCATCTATAGTTAAATATTCCCCAGTTCATGGCCCAACTCATCGGACATTCAGAGAAAACACATCTTAACAGCAATGCAACGTTGATCCAAACGGTCTTTTAATCATCGAACCAAGGAAGACTTAACATATCACAGATCCCCATTTGTAGTAGCTGATTCTGTTCTCCCTGCTCTCTGTTGGGTGTGGCGAAGCCAAGTAGTCTACAATATTTTTTCACCTGTGGAAAACAATATGTATAAAACAGTACTTACATTGTTTAAAGAGGACATTATTTGACCTAATGTGTGTAATTTTAAGCAAAATATCTTCACAACATGACCATACAGGTACTCCCTTCTGGAGACAGGCATATGCTTCCTACAACCCAATTCCTGTTTTCTTGCAGTGGTTCTGGTGCTATGGAGGGGAAATGTATGTCTTCGAATGTCTGTGAAGGAGACATGCATAAAGCACCCCCTCATTAACTGGGCCCGACTGTACCAAGCTTATATTTTTCTATAGGCCTTGCGTTTTGAGAAATAATAAAACGCTTGGGTGGGATGCCATCAACATTATTTACTCTGTGTATGTTTGTGTGTGCGGGTGAAGGGAGATTAAGAACATCGCTCAAATGCTACCTTAGACTGCATGCACACTACATCAATTATAAAGCACCCAAAATCTACAACATATAGTTTAGAAAACCATAAATACTCTGGAAATCTATACATGGTTCAGGAAAATGTGCTGTATTACAGGTTTCACATTTCACATAGTTTCACCATTGTACAGTGCAAAATAAATAGAAAAAATATGTGAATTTACATGTATTTCTGAAAATACTGTACACAAACAATGTTGTAAAGTCTGTGACTGTCCAATGGACCACAATAAGTTGTTTTTTAAAGCTTAAGAAAACATTCCTGGGAAAGTATTCAGCCAAATGAAGTGCATCCAGCTGTAAAGTTTTATCACAATACCAATATCCACCTGCAGCCAACATATAACATAGATCTTTCTTCACACGTGATTCAGTATTGAGAAAGGACATATAATGGTTTTTAAATACCAATAGGTAAGTAGTGAAATTGAAACCAATACATGCCTTTGTCTGATCTTCATATAAAAATGGCATTCAGGTCAAATATCGATGTTTCAGACCATCACCGCCTTGCTGTTGCTTGAATGCCTCCCTTGAGATGAAAATGGAATTAGATTTTGTATATATGTACTGTAACCAATGAGGCACAAGGGGTGTGTTGTATATGACCATGGCTAAGAGCTTTTCTTAGGCACAACACAATTAGAGCAGTAAAAATGTCAGGTCTTTGGAATCCTAAATGCTAATTGGCTGCAAGTTGTGTTATATGAGACAGTATACCATGGCTATGACATCACATCATACTGCTTTGGTGACTGGTTTACAAGCGCAATAGGCATCTCCGGGGTTTGTGATATATTTCCAAATACAACGGCTATGCACTGGGTACAGGCATTCCGCAATGTGTCGTGCCTAAGCACTGCTCTTTGCCTAAATAATTGGTTACATGTGAATGTACAATAATGTCAAATGTGTATGAAATAACATTCATCAACCGAAAATATACTTACCTCTTCTTCCAGTGTTACAACGACTGATTCTGCAAGAACCATATGTAAAGTTACGCACGTATAATTAAGATGTTGTTACTATACTTATTACTTTGCAGTTATATAATTATGACAGCTGTTTAGAAAGTGTTACCAAAATGCAACAAGGAACATCTCTAGTCAAATCCTAGAGTATTATCAGGTGAGCTGGTTCTCTTTTAAGACATGTTGTTGCATCGGACATGTCAACTCTGTTTCACACATACCACTTCCTGTTAAAACAATCGTTTCCATTCCGCCTGTCACATGACGATTCAAGGCTCAATCTAATTGTTTTAGTAACTTATGTTATTACAGTGAAATAAGTGCCACTTATGTATTATTACACTTAAAACTAATAATATACATATACACCTTGAGATGGTAAATCGTAAATTAATTAAAATGTGTGTTCTTTATGACAACAACTTAAAATGTGATGAAATGAGTTATATTACTGAAAAGGCACTGTGTTTGTGGAACATCCTGACCCCGGTGTGATGCTTTAGCTGCAGGTTCTGTATTCAGACACGTCTAAATGTCTTCCTCTGATCTTTGTGCTAATTATAGAATTTAAGAGACCATGATGCTCTGCTGCTGTGGCCCTATCTGTAATCACACATCTGCCAGCTTGTAATTATTCACTTAATTATTTATTTTCAAATGTTTGTTTGAAAAATTTCAATGGGGATCCATAATGTGCAGATCAAAGGAGATAATGTCAATAAGGGCTAGTCATGAGGAACAGGTAATCTTGTAATCATTTCTAAAGTGTTAATTAGATTGCCACACCTTTTAAGTTATTATCTCCATCTCTATTGGCAGGGGTTCAAGAGCACTTACATTTACTTGTTTTCTCTCTTAACTGCACGTATGTGCAGACAAACTGCTGAGAACGAGTGATTTTGTGACGCTGCCTGCTGCTGAAAATGTTTACTTTGAGTAGCTCACGGCATGCCTAGAATAGACAAGAGACTCTCTGGCTGTGTAGTTAAAGGTTAATGAGCAAGGATCCACACAAGTCATTTCCATAAAGAGGTGAACATACTGCTTTGCAGCAAATTTGACTATTAGTGTGCACATCTCACATCAACATAATGGAAATACTGTAATTGTTAATTAAACATTTGGTTTGATGCAATGGACTGATGATGTGATGGAAGCTTCATCACCTCCATCTACTGTTCTATAGTAGTTACTACATAGATCAGTATCACTTTACCGTCCATCTCTCGGGGCTCTTTCCACACTGCAGTGGAATAAGACTAATGTACAATACAGTGTCCAGTGCCATCTAGAGGCTGACTGAGGCTTGCAGTGGGATTCTTTAAAAAGACTGAAAGAAAGTAAATGATACTAATAAAAAAGAATTTACTCCCAAAAGTAAATACTAATAAAAATAATAATACAGCTAAATTTAGAAAAAACCCACCCAAAAACACAACATTACGAGCTAAAATTGTGCAAGTTGCTAGGAGAGTTAAAGAAAACAGGTTTAAAAAAGGTATATTCCAATTTTTCATATCCAATTTAATGTTTCTCACACCTAGGAGAGATATAGCGTCACTTTAAATGGATTTGAGCTTGAAAACCTCAGTGGTTGTCAAGGAAACGTACTTGACAATGAGTCAGAGAAAGAGAGAAGTGCTAGCACAGGAGACTACATTTTGGAGATTGGTTTTGAGGATTCTACTGCTCTATTTACTCTCCCTGGTGTCTGGAAATCACAATCAGGTGTACGAGGACTCGGGCTCCAAGAAAGCTTTTACGTCCATGAAGAATATTCTTCACCTCATGAACATCTCCAGCTTGCAGGGGAGCAGTTTATCTGAGTTGAAGCAGCTTACTGTAACCACTTTGAACTAAAACTGTGACAAAAATGACTGATGTGGTAACTTTTTTGTCCCCTAATATTTTTGTTAATATTAACAATAATTTAAATATGGATTTTGCCATTCTGCCTGTGTGGATTCAGCCAAAAAGATTGAATGTCTCTGACTGTGTGACAGACTGACTGCCTTCCCAGTGTTAAATAGCGTAGTGGTTAGGGGCTCAGACAGCCACACAGTAGACTGGGTATCAATTCTGACCAGGGACAAGAAGGATTCGCTGAAGACAAGCAGGCTACAAGCATCAGTAACTGCATACAGTAAACCAAGCAAACAAATACAATTGCATCGACTTAACTGTCCATGGGGGCAGGAAAACCTGTTATTTCAGAATTGGTACCAGTATACTACCGACCACACATTGCTGTAAAACTTTGTAAAAGATTTGTAATTAATAGTAGGACTAAGGCAGGTATTAGGCAGACTAGAGTTATAATAAAACCTGATGAACAAAATTTAAGAATAATCACCCTCACATTACTGTAAGATGATCATTATTATCCTACAGTAATGCTATATTATGCTATTATATTCCATCCTGTTACGGTGCTCAGAATACTGTAATCGTAGGCTGTGTGATTGATTCAGCTGTATTATTTTTTAGTATATCCATAGAAAATGTCCCTTAGTAGAGTGTGATCTGCATATAGAGACAGAGACTGTGTGTAGAGACAGCAAGCAGCATAGCACCTTGAATCCCATTGCTGGCTGGCCTCTGAAGCCAATGTTGAAGAGGTGTTGGTCCAGGTGGGTCCCCAGGTGGAAGACCTGAAGCTGTTGGAGTGGTGTTTGGGGGCTAGTAGGGGCACTCTTCATTCCGATCTAAAGATCAATGTCCCAAGGCAATGAATTAGGACGATCATTTGGATGGGATAATGGGTTTGTCGTTTGAGGTCCCTAAACATTCCATGGTACATTCGATGTATACATTAGATGTATAAATGATTATATTCAATCAGTATATGATCATATCTCATTTCACATGTCACATACACAGGATAACATGGTATGTATAAAGTACTGTGAAATTCTAATTTAAGACATTTGCTCTAATCTTTGCTGCAACAATTTATTTCATGGTTTTCCACACAGGCTTCCCACAGACATTTATAACATCTTCATGGCATAATCCTGGCATCCTCTCTTTACCTCTCCATCTGAAACTTAATTGAAAGAGGTCAAAGAGGGACACCAGTCTTTCTTAACGAATGGGTTTTGGGAAGACAAACGTACACAAGGATAATGCAACACAAATCTCCATATCACTGTTCAAAGCAATAAGGCTAGTTTCAGACTATCTTGTTATTCAGTTCTGTATTTACATTTTCTTGATTCAATTTGAGAAATGAATACATTTCCAGTTAGAATCTACTCTGTTAAAACATTATTTGGACATGTATATGCAACTGATGTTGGTGACAAGCATATTATTACATTTGAGCCTTCATTCCCCAATATATAATACACTGCTCAAAGAAATTAGAGAACAGGTAATCATCCCAGTATAACACCAAGTCAGTTAAACTACAGGGATATCAATCTGTCCAGTTAGGAAGCATAAGTGATGGTGAATCAATGTCACCTGTTTTGGTGCAAATGAAAGTGACAACAGGTGCACCGGAGAGGCAACAGCAAGACAACCCCCAAAAAGAGAATGGTTTTGCAGATGCTGGCCACAGACAATTGCTCTCTCCTTATCCTTCCTGACTGATTCTTCTCTAGGTTTGTGTTTTGCTAGAGTCCTTGTCACTACTGGTAGCATTCAGGTCGCACAGACAGTCCAGGTCCTCCAGGATGGCACATACGTGTCAACGCAAGAAGGTTTGCAGTGTCTCCCAGTACAGTCTCAAGAGCATGGGGGAAGTACCAGGAGATGGGCTGTTGCACAAGGAGAGCTGGACATGGTCGTAGAAGGCTATCAACTCGTACAGACCCGCACGTGTTAGCCAATAGTACCGGGATGAAATCCTCAGACCCATCATCTGACTTTACGCTAGTGCAGTGGGTCCTGGAATCCTCCTGGTGCAGTACAATACCTGGCCTCATGTGGCCAGAGTGTGTAGTCATTTCCTGGATGAAGAAGGCATTGATGGCATTGTTATAAATCATCCGTTTCGTATAGTGGATGTAATAATGATTGCGTACCCGATTGTCAAAGGAGAGAGTAGATCATTTGTTTATTGCAGCATTAGATTGTCTTGTTCATGAGGTTACGGACCTGGTCTTCTTTAGACAAACTCAATCTCTTCTCACTCAGTCTCTTTTCACTGTAATGTTGGTTACAAGCTGATATATACATTGAAGGGCATGTTTACCTAGCAAAGATCCGGTTGCCAAATGGTCAATGTAAACATACCTGTGGTTATCACAGTGCAACCTACAGGGAGAAACTAAACAGAGAGGTTTCCTGTTATTCTCATTATCTAGGCACATTCACTTCCAACGAAACGTACATTCATATTGTAATTGTTAATGCTTAGATCCCACACTATTGACTGGCCATCACGTTCCCCAGATCTGAATCCAACTGACTGCCTCTGGGATGTTATGTATCGGTGCATCCGATTCTGCCAAGAAGCACCACAGAATATCCAGGAGCTCACTGATGCCCTGATCCAGGTCTGGGAGGTCCTATAGGATACCATTAGCCATCTCATCAGGAGTATGCCCAGACGTTGTCGGGAGTGGATACAGGCACGTGGGGGTCCATACACACTACTGAGTCACATTATGAGTTGCTGTGAATAAATTAATTTACTTCAGTTTACTTCAGCCCTCAATCGGTTGCTGATTTTGGTTTTCATTGACTGGTGTTATGTAATTTTGTTCTGAACAAATTACACAATGTACAGTAAAGATTTTGATCTTTAATATATTTCGTTCTTCGAGACTCAATGTGATATTTAAGTGTACCCTTAATTTTTCTGAGCAGTCTATACACAAACGCACACACACAGATATGAATGCTTTATTCTTAATAAGATTGCTTTATTTCTCATGGATAATACCAGGACATTTGGAAATACAGACCGTTTGGGCACTTATTTTCATTACAGACTGCACTTTGAAAACCCTTGTATTCGTTGCCAGGTAACTAGTTAAACATTGGGCTATATAATGATACCAATAATAATGTAATTATAATTAGATCATTATTGAAACGCCCATGTAGTTGTTGCCAAGTAACTAGCTAAACAACGTTATAAAAGTTCTTGACAATTTGACTTCTGGCCCTGTAGATTGCCTCAATCTATTTTCTCAGCAAAATGTCTTCATTCTTTTGTTCAGGGACTGTTTTGTATACAACAAACAGCTTTAATACACAATTGCCTTTCTTTGATTACAGATCGTTAATATATATATATTTGCAGAAACATGTAAAGCTTAAGTCACCTTGCAAGCAAAGACATATGGGAATATATATGCCCCAGCATATGGAGATGTTTCTGGAAGTAGTAGGAGTAAAGAATACTATTTCTTCACTATCCAATGTGTTTTTAAATCTTGTTGACATATATAATTTTTTAATGTCATAATTTGAAATATTTCTCCCTGAAATGCTACATTGATACAGACTTGAAATGAAAAAGTATGATGAATGCAGTTGTAGGTACTATGCATTACACATCATGGAAAGGGAGTTCTGTCATTTTACTGCTGTAACTCTCCTGCAAGCTGCACATCACCCCAATAAGTCAAGACACCTGGAAACTCTATGGGGAAAACAAGGTCAATTCATGATGTCAGTTATCTTTAGGTTGGAAAATTGGAGCTCTGGGAGTTTCCAACCTGGATCTCAAAATAACATTTCCCATTTGGAGCTTGTTTTTCCCTCTAGAGTTCCCAGTCGTCTGAAAATCTGCATCACACTTGCATATTACCGACATGTTACAGAAAAGAGACTGTTCACAAGTTAATACACTCACAGTTGCATTAGCTAATCTTCTCACCCTCAATTACCCTCAGAATAATAGCTATCATGTAAAACGTTGGTATGCTTTTACATTATGGCTAGAGCTTGCAAAATCCATTGACAGTTATTATAGCATCCGTCGTCAGGATTGGCCTGCTGGCAAGACCAATCAATTGTTCTCCCCAGTTGATGAAGGAATTCTCTTGAAATGTGCATTAAACACACTCAAAATGAACAGCAGCAATGCTGTCTTTGTCATTTGAAATATTCTGTAATTTTACACGTTCAATATGGCACTGAGCCACAAACAGTGTGCTTTTAACAGCATGGTGGTATGTAAGCTACTGGTCAAATGACAAAAGAGAGCTAGTTACCAGAATGTTTGGTCACATGTTGTGCTTGAGCTACAGAAGTTATTGTAACGGCTGTGAAATGGCTACTGAGTTAGCATGCTGACAGTGCAGATAGAATTTCAGTCAGATTTGTCCCTCCCTCTGAGACCTCAAAGTATTGTTTCCCTTGGTAAGCTAGGGCCTTGACCTTTGTGTGCTGATTGTAATGACACTTCATCTGTTGTCTTTGTGTTTTGAGGTTAGTTGGTCCAAATCCTAGGTAGAGCCAAACGGTTAAGCTAGCTATTACTGTTTGTAAACTGATATCTGGAAATGTGTTGAGATTCTAAGTAAAATACTTTATAATGTAAAAGTGTCAATTGCATTGCCCAGAATTTAATTTAGCATCAGTACCCATCTAATTAAAGTACATTTTACCTACAGTGGATATAAAATGTCTACACACTCCTGTTAAAATGTTAGGTTTTTGGGATGTAAAAAAATGAGACAAAGATAAATTATGTCAGAACTTTTTCCACTTTTCATGTCACCTATAATGCGAATAATTCAATTGAAAAACAAACTGACATTTTCTTATATGTGGTAAACTGTGTATAATTGTGGACACCTGTGTATATATTTAAATACATAATTGCAACAATAGTACAGCATTCTGATAAATACAAGAAAAGAAAATGTGAGTACACAACAGGTAAGGAGTTAAGGATTTATGGATGAAAATCAAGTACTCCTGACATATTAGCTGGGGGTTTGGAAATCTGAATAGCTGATAATGATTGAATAATGATTACAATCCTGCCTCGAATGTTCACGAGACAGAATTTAAACAATAGTACAACTGTTCTCCTTTTCCCTTATTGAACAAGACTGGAATACTATTAGCTGGTCCAGAGTGGTTTAGGGTGGGTGATGGTACTGCCAGTGTTTGAAACAAGTATGACTCGACTTCAAGTCAATGCAAAATGAAAAAGGGCCTTATTTATATTAAGACAGTTACAAAAGAGCTGATGACCTTACAATATATTTAGCCGATTTTTGTGGATTTGTAAAATAACAGATTTCATGTTTGGACTTTTCATTCTCCCAGTGTCTAGAAATATAGAATACAAGCAACCCCTCTTTGGTGATCAGATGAAGGGACAAATCCTAGCAGGTGCCTGCTCCTCTTAGAATGGGATTTTGATATGTCTTTGTCTTGACATTAAGTTTGCCTTTGTAATCACAGTTTACTAGTGATTAATGGAGCTCAACGATGCAGTATTTAATTAAATATAATATAATAAAAATATGTATGAATATCATTAAAATATGAATACAAATGTTGTGCTTTTTGTTTTCTTCAGTTCCCTTCATTAGATATTGGTTGTTCCTGGCGATCTGATAGTGCTTGTCACCTTAGGGTGGACTTCAGCCACCAACCTGAAGCCATCTTGTGATTCTAGCTGAGCATTAAAGGGTTTGTACAGGAACGCTGCTCCCATGAATCATGAGATACTGGTGAGGTTGGAAGAAGGGACTGACCTTAAGGTGCGATCCGTGGGATTGTGTTTTGTGGGTACTTAGTTCCACTGCACCGGCATGTTGATTGCTGATCCATTGAGCTGTGTACACCGTGGCGTTGGCCTGCTGCACCAACAACAGGCCAATGTCACCATAAGAACAAAATGCTTTCCATTGAGACACAAGCGATCCCAATCAGGCCTTGTTTAAGTGAAGATATAAGCTGTCCAGAGAAGCAGCATCCTTTTCTTCCTCTGCCTTTAAAGAAATAGACCCCAAAGCCCTGAACACTTGTCCTGTAGCTGTTCCCTGTGCCTCTTCCCATTACAATATGTAACAAGGACTACTTGGCCAAGGTCTAACGATTTAAACTTGAATGAGCTCTTCCAACACAGCTCCACATAGTTCAAGTTCATGGGAGATTCAGACTGAGGGGTTAACTTGGCTTTCCCTAGAATGTAGCCCACCTCACTTTTTCCGTCTTTATCTGTGGCGGTATCGGTTGAGGTAAGCCACTTGGTGATGGCTTTGTTGGAAAAAAACGTATTATGGGATAAGTGTTTGGGGTGTGAGGCTATTCCTGATCATGCAGTGATGGCCCTCCTTGCCATCTTTCAACTATTCATCGGTAAGTGTTAAATCCCAATCACAAGAGCCGAGGAGAAATGTTGCAGCATGACAAAAAGATGGCCTTGCCGGAATTCTACTCCACCCCTTTTAATTTGCTTCCTTTTGTTAAAAGGGTCAAATAATTTCTGTCCCACACACTACAGGTCAACATGAGCTACTCAAATGTTTTTGAAGTTTGACAGAACTTGCAGTACCACGACAGAGATGGGAGAAGAATTTTGAAAGTAAAATGCAGAAAACATCATTCTTTTGACTATTTGCTTTAAGGACAACAGTAAATAATTGTTTTTTTCTACTAAAATCAGTGAAACATAGGCTAAATGAACCACAGAGTGAAGGGCAAACATCTGCAAAAGCAAGCAAGGCAAGTTGAAGCAATGATTGTGTACGTGTTGATGCAAAGGGGTGTACGATTCTGGCAGGTGGGTCGGTTTTCGGCATAACAACGGGACCAAAGTGGGTGTGGGTCCAACATTCTTGGATCTGGGTCAGATCTGACATAATTTTGATGGGTTTCGGGTAAGTGCAATTATATCATAGGTAATGAAAATGGTGAAGGCTTGTTTTCCTGAAGTGGAACTGACAGCATTTTAACATGAACTCAAACAATATGTTCAAATATATTCCAAAGAATAAGGAAAGTGGCTGTCTGTTGGAGTCAAGTCAAATGTTCTTCAGTGTTTTTCCTAAATCCAACTAAAATGTCTCCTGCCCCACCAGAAGAGAACATTAGAACATGTGTATACACACATTCCGGAGGCTTACAAAGCCATTCCTCTCCCCCAACTGGGACAGTCTGATCATCTTTCACTACTCCTACTCCCCAAGTAATTTCCCCTCATTAAGGTGTGAAGTCATCAGGGAGGACAGTCAAAGTGTGGCCAGAGTGAACAGACTCACAGGGGGGCCAGAGGGAACAGAGTCTACAGCACCAGTTTCAACCCACAGACAGGAGTTTGCTTGCCACTCAAGCCACCCTTGAGGGACATTGAGACATACAGTTTACGGATTTACATTCAACTGTGGGTCATAACAGAATGGCACAATCATAAAACAAAACATTAACAGACCCCAGTTCAAAAGTCTGCATACCCTTAGTTCTTAATACTGTGTATTGTGCCCTAACAGCCTGCAGTCCTTTGTAATAGTTGTCTGAGGCCCTGAATGCTTGCAGGTGGTGTAGCTGCCCATTCATCTTGGCAAAATATCTCCAGGTCAGGCAAAGTCTTTGGTTAACTGGCATGAAATGCACATTTGAGATCTCCCCTGAGTGGCTGGATGATATTAAGGTCAGGAGACTGTGATGGCCACTCCAGAACAGTAAACCTTTTCTGCTGTATCCACTGGAGGGTCAACTTGGCCATGTGACAATGTGGTCATTGTTGCGCTGCAATGTCCAAGAGCGTCCCATGTGCAGCTTTCATGCAGAAGAATGCAAATTGTATGCCGGTATTTTCTAATAAAATGCTGCATTCATTTTGCCATCAATTTTCACCAGATTCCCGGTGCCTTTTTGAGCTCACACACCCCCAAAACATCGGTGAGCCACCACTATGCTTCACAGTGGGGACGGTATTCTGTTCTCTAATAGGCCACGTTGACCCCTCTTCAAACATGCTGCGAGGCGTCTCAAGGTGTTGTCGGGAATATTGTAAGCAAGCTTTTTTTGTGACATTGGCACAGTAACGGCTTCTGTCTGGCAACACGACCATGCAGCTCATTTTTTATAAAGTAGCATTATGATGTGCTCCTTAAAACAACCACACAGTCTTTTTCCAAAGCAGTCTGTTTTCTCATGAGGATTCCTGTGAGTTTTTCTTTGTACCCTGAACAATTCTTCTGGCAGTTTTGGCTGAAATCTTTCTTGGTCTACCTGACCTTGGCCTGGTTTCTAATTTTCCACATCTTAATAAGTGATTCAACAGTAGTGACTGGCATTCGCAAGGCTTTGGATATTTTTTCTATCCTTTTCCCTTTTTATAAAGTTCCATTACCTCATTATACAGGTCATTGAAATGTTTTTCTGCTTCCCATGGCTCAGAAACTAGCCTGGTCAGTGCAGCCACATGAGACCTAACAAACTCATTGACTATTTATACACAGACACTAATTGCAATTTCAAAAGCTACAGGAGTGTGAAATTCTACTTTAATTCCCATTTCCACCTGTGTGTGTGTGTCACCTTGTGTGTCTGTAACAAGGCAAAACATAATAGGGTATGTAAACTTTTGATCAGGGCCATTTGGGAGATTTCTGTTATCATTCTGATTTAAAAAGGAACCAAACAACTATGTGATAATAAAGGACTTAATATGATGACTCTCCTTGTTAAATAAAATGTTGTTTTTTGTACTTGCACTTTTTAGTTGTTACATGTCTAGCTCGGGACCTCATTGCTGCTACTCTGCTTATACCTTACTCCTTCAATTTAACTCAATTGCAAATTTAGTGTGCAATTGGCACCCACACAATTATTTATCCCACTCGTAACATACACTATACTTTTTACTTTTACATTTTCTTTCCTCCTCTACTGGCCTTAAATCTGCTCATTAGTATTGCCATTTGTACTGTATTTGTCTTCTTTGCACATCTACACATTTCACTTGCAATAAACATATACATAATGCATTTTCAGCCCTCCTCTATTTGCAGTTCTGGTAACTTGCTAACACCATTGTGTTGTGCTTGTACTGGTACATCTTCAATTAAAATAAAGTTTAATCTAATCTAAACACAACACACCCACATCACATTGTAACAGTACATTAACTCACTCCGACATTAAAAGATCATTCTCAAAAAGTTTTCACCATTGCATCAGGTTGTATTCAGGACCTTGCTTTCATTAGTGTCTTCAAATGCTGTACAGATATCTGTAATTTAACATATTCATAAAGATTGGTATGACCTAATACTGTTTTTCCTTTTAAGACAAACCCCTTTGATCACTCATGACACATACAGTACATAGGTATATTCCTTATCATATGACCCTTTTAGTAATTTATAACAGGTCTTAAGCCTTAATGATGTCAATACCAGGGAATTACAGTCTCACTAATAGCTAAAGCAAACAGACATTAAACAGCCGATACAGCCTGTTACTTAAGAGTTGCCTTTAATAGATTTTTTGCATTCTGACCTTACTTTTGGTCATCCATTAGAAGTATGTTTACATCAAATAAAATTCTAGATAAGGTTCAATCTAGAAAATAAAAATGAATTTGATTCAGATCTTGAGGTTGAATGGATTTTGCCAGTTTGTGGTACTGCAGGTTGGTTTCAATCTTGAGAGTAACCACAAATGATGGAAGCAGGTCTATTTAGAAATGCCTTGTGACAAAAGTGGGACTTTCTATAGCTCAAATCTGGTCACACTGTGGCCTCCAGTACACACCTGCTACTGCATCATGGGTTTGAATCCAGCACACTTCTCTCAGCAAAACCCTATCTTTTATGACTTTCCTGTCTTACAAACCATTAAATGCCTGAAAAAATACATATTTAATAACAGTAACAGTAATCTGGTGACATCTTGATCTGGATGAGGGAGTATTTAACATAAGCGCTGCAGGAGACATCATTTCAATCACGAGATGAGAAACTAACCCTTTTGACATTTTATTATATTCCTTTTAATTAACAAACGTATTGCAACAATGGAATAGAGCCGAATAATATGACCCAAAAAATATATCACAATTCTCTCATAAAGACAAATATTGCGATGTACACTTGGGATGGGTATTTACGGTAATTTAGAGCTCTGCCACTAGCATATAAAAAGTAGGATGAGTGCAAAGGAATTGGATAATGCACTGTAGTGTTTTCAGGTAGCAATAATCGCCTACTCGAATACCTTGCAATGTGTTATTGAATTAAATCACACAAACGTAAATAGAAAGGATAATACTGTGGGTAGATCATTTCCACAAACAAATCCGGCACTTTCACACAGTAACACTAGCGAAGCAGTTTATGTATGACTAATAAAGTCCACAGCGCTATTAGAAAAGTAACAAATAAACAGATCAAATAATGATAATAATGTAAGGGCACTCAAACTCCCTAAACAAAATATAACCAAGCTTTAAAGTGAAGGTTGTTTTCTGTGTAGGTAATAACCCTAAAGAAATCAAAGCGTTCGTTGTAAGTTATAAATCTATTACATTTTATGAACCAATATATCAAGGCTATACAGCACACAAAAGAGATTAACTGCCACCATGTATATTTTTCCAAGACAAAGCTCTGACCATACATTTGCACACCCCACCATTTATTCTTCGTATTGCTCTTAAATTTGTCAGGAAAATTATAAATACATGTTAAACATTTCATAATGCTGACCAAACAGTAAAACAGTTGATTAAATAAATGTCCGTTTCTCAATCCACGTCCACGTGCCTCTTGGTGCATATTTTCATTGAAACAACACTGAAGAAAAATAAGATCAGTTGGAAAAGTTCAACATTTCATGTAGATCAAAAACGTGGGCCTAGCAGTTCTGCTCAGTCAAATTTGGTATCGATCTTGTTAGCTGCCAGGTCTTTCTTGCCACGTAAGGTCTGTTTTGAACGCTCACCAAAAACTGGGATTGTCGCCGGAAAACGGAGTCTGGTCTTAGACACGTAATGTAACTTCAGTAAACATTTGGAGCAGCTAAAGTTACTTCTTAGACACGTAATGTAATTTAAGTAAACATTTAGAGCGAGAGCAAAAATAAAAACGCAAAAGTATCATAACCAAAGCTAATTACTACCGGCGATAGAGTAGACGACAAGGAATATATTGGGTTGGGTCATTCATTGGCTATTCCCCAGAAACGGTTTGTTACACAAGGAAATTAAACAGTTACACATACCATTCTATCCTGTCTAATGTAATCACAGATATGAAGCATAGATGGGGCATGTACAGTAGTTTCATCACACGGCTCAATAGCTCCGCCATCTTACCTGAGACCAATTCGGAAAAGTCAAGCCACTTAACACTAGTCATGGTGGCATTTTGTGCAGCAGTCATTTGGTCTAGAAAACGAATGAACGATACAAAGGAGGTGGGAAACATTTTCACGTATCAGCAATAGTGAAGAAATGTATGATAACATACATAACTTTTCATACCATGTGTTTAATCAATTAACAAGAAAGCTCATCCAGCTTAACCATAGCTATTGAGCTACGTAACTTTAACAGTATCAGAATTCAGTTTTTTTAATCAACAGTCTCAGCTAGCTTGCTTCAGAAAAGTATGAATTAATGTTGCACACAACTTATGTGAAATAACGCGTTTTCTTTAAAAAAAGTATAAAACTGTATATGATCAGCAGATGTCGATGTTGGGTAGCCTTTGTCCAGAAAATGTAGCCTTGGTACAACTAAATATCTGTCCTCCGATTACTATGCTAGTACTGTTAGCATAGCGAATTCATTGCTATAGCGTGCTGTTTAATAAACGGTTTAGCGCACTGTCAATAAAATGGTGATTTATACAATTAAATGAAAATATTTATATGCATATACAAATACATGCATGTATTATACGTTAAAATCACTGTTAATTATTTTCTTTGGAAATAAATAATGTAAATTTAACCTGTATTTAAAGTACAACCTTGTATTTTCATAATTAGACCATAGCCATTTTGTACTTTTAAATGAATATATTATTGAAAACGATTTCAAATGGATTTGTTTGTTAATGTTCTGAAAAATACTGTCCTTATATGCATTTTGCTACTGACTGTGGGTATTTATATATTACTAAGGAAATGTAACTGTTATAAGAACAGAAATGCCACTTCAACCATTTGTTTGTATTGTAGACTGTTTAGAACAGGTCCCAGGTGAGATGGCTGTCAAATTGCTACATTCTGAATTATAGGGGCTCTGTGACATCATCCCATCTACTGTTATCTATGAATGTAACACTATTGACGTTTTTTTTCGCGTGTTCTAATGAATCACGTGATGCTGACGGAACAATGTAACTAGAAGTATAATTGCAAGGTTTACGATAGTGTGGCTCATTTGCAAGGATTTTATACACGGTTTTATTTGGTTTTATTTGATTTTATTTGGACATGTAATTTATAATCAATTAAGTCCACTATATCTCTTTCTTCTCTCTGTCATTATGGCAAGGAGAAGCCCCAGGCTGTTAGCAATGCCATCTGAAGAGTCTTCTTTAAGCATTTACAAGGAGACACCTGTCAGGTCGGTCTGTTTGTCTTTACCTGTGTATTCCCAGTTTAAACTTAGTAGATAAAAGTGATGAAAATAAATGTTACTGTTATAAATAATAATAATTAATAAAACATTACACAGCATATTGACTAGTAATCGTATAATATATAAGATAATTTATATACTGCTCTGGAAAGAAATGAAGAAACCACTCCTATTTTTTTCTTAAATCAACATCTCTACATGTATGGCAGCCATTCCATTCCAGTGTCTGTTACCTTCCAACACAGGCACACCTCATTTTACTTAATGAGGTACTGATTAGGTGATTACCTGACGCAAGTTTAACGAGGAAAAGTATAAAAACGAGTGCTGTGGTCATCACGTTCCTCTTGTAATAGGAGCAGCTGGATGGCATAAACAGTGCAAGTAGTACCTCAAAGGTAATTTAAATAAAAAAAAGAACTATTCAGCATGACAAAAGAGTTGAAAAGAAAAGCTTTGAGTGAGGAAAAGAAAGATTTAATTCTGGCAGAGGGATACAGTGAGAGTCAGGTTTCTTCCAAACTGAAAATCTCAAAGACGGCGGTTCATAAGAACAAGGTCAAGCAACAGACATTGGGGACAACAAAGCTACAGACTGGCAGAGGGCGAAAACGACCGTCCACTAACCGAGATGACAGTGTCTCGCATCCACTGTGAAATTTGGTGGAGGATCATTGATGATCTGGGGATGCTTCAGCAAGGCTGGAATCGGGGAGATTTGTCTTTGTGAAGGACGCATTAATCAAGCCAAGTACAAGGTTATCCTGGAAGAACACCTGCTGCTTTCTGCTCTTAAAATGTTCCCCAACCTCGAGAATTGTTTTTTCCAGCAGGACAATGCTCCATGCCACACAGCCAGGTCAATCAAGGTATGGACGGAGGACCACCAGATTAAGGCCCTGTCATGGCCAGCCCAAACTCCAGACCTGAACCCCATTGAAAACCTCTGGAATTTGATCAAGATGAAGATATGTGGTCACAAGCATCAAACAAAGCCGAGCTACTGGAATTTTTGTGCAGGGAGAGGCATAAAGTCACCCAACAGCAATATGACAGACTGGTGGAGAGCATGCCAAGTTTCATGAAAGCTGTGATAAAAAATCAGGGTTATTCCACCAAAAATAGATTTCTGAACTCTTCCTAAGTTAAAACCTTAGTATTTTGTTGTTGAAAATGAATATTAATTTGTTTTTTTGCATTATTTGATGTCTATAAACAATGCATATTTTTGGGGTTATTTTGACCAGTTGTTATTGTCTACACATATTTTATTTGGATTTTGGGAGTAATGTTGTCAGTAGTTTATAGAATAAAATAAAAATGTAAATTTTATTCAAACCCATTTCTATGAATAGTAAAACCAGAGAAGATGATACTTTTGCAGTGGTCTCTTAATTTTTTCCAGAGCTGTATGTATATTACAGACAAATTGCCTGTAATATATATATATATATATTTACAGAACATTTGTGTGTATGCAAGCTTATGCATAAGTGTTTCATGTGTCAGAAGTTTAGAAAGGAGTGTCTGTTGATACTTATGTTTTGCCACTATGAGTGTTAATTTAAGAAAGTAACAACCAATAGAGTGAGAGGAAACCATAGTGTTAATGACATAAGATGAAGTGTTTATAAAATAATTCACTCATGTCTGTGGATAATGTGAAAATATATGCCGGGTTGGGGAGGGATGTTTATAATTTAGCAGGCGTTGATGTGTGTTCAAATGTGTATTGAACTGTAGTATAAGTACTGTGTTAAAGGGTGTCTTTCTCCCCCCAGGGTTTTCCGAAACAGGAGGGGCTGGAAAGGAGGTCGGGCCAGCAGCATGTCTACGGAGAGAGGTGGGACAACCACAGACACTGTCACAGCTAGGGGGTGTTTGAAGGGAAAACCTCTATATTTGGTTCCTACATTGTGAAGCATTGTCAAGACACTTCAACGTTCATAAATAATTACATTTTAATTGAATGTGTATATCTTAAAAAAACATTAGCAATTCTTAAGTGCTGCACTCTTTAGATCCATTGCCCTGGGTGAGACTTTGGTGTAGATGGGAAAGAATTGGATATGTATCTACAAATGTCAACCGTAACTATTTTCCGCCTGTCACCTTCCTTCATGGTCCCAGGAGTGGTTCCAACAGTGGTATCCAGCACTATGGACCCACCCTCCGAACATCTGAAATCAACCTTGAACTCTTCCAGTCAGGTCGTCAGTCCTTGCAGCTCCGGCTACAACCCTTCAGTGACACAGGACACAGGCTCTCGCAAGAGCATAGACAACAGGACTTGTGCGTGTAGTGTGTGTGTGTGTATGCAATGACACTGGACACAAGCGGGTTTATTTTTCATGTATTGTTGGTTAACATTAGAATTATCTCTGGTTCTGTGGGGCCCCTTGTAGACCATTCAGCTTTCTTTGGGTTTTCCATCCTGCTGCTCCTCGTTGTTGTTCTCCTGGCCTTTGGTGAGCGTGACATTACCTGTTGCCCATTCTAACTAGACATTTTTTCATCTAGATCAGGGGTGTCAAAACGGTTCCATGGAGGGCCGAGTGTCTGCAGGTTTTTGGTTTTTCCTATAAATTGGTTCCCAGTGTCATAGTGTCCGGTGTGGGAGGACAGAAAAGCAGAGGCAGAACGGCTGTTTGAGAAATAATGATCCATACTTTAATGGACAGGAACAAAAGAAACAAAAGAACAAACTCAAAACAGACACAATGACTGGGTGACATAGCCTACGGCTAACAACCAAAATAAACCACAACTACGTGCACAAACATTCAACATAAGTAG
>JACXGJ010005426.1:0-39369 GCA_016801105.1 Esox niger
AATCAAATTTATTTTATAAAGCCCTTTTTACATCAGCAGTTGTCACAAAGTGCTTTTACAAAACACCCGGCCTTAAACCCCAGGGAGCAAACAACAATAGTGATGAACTACTCAGGGACGTAGACCTGGTACACGAGGTGGGTCCAACATGATGAGTTAGAACAGAAAACCAGCACCAGACCTGGTAGGGTGAGAGTTGAGTACCTCTGAATTGCAGAGCTTGCCGGCCTGTAAAGATGCTTAACAGTGACCAATGTCCTGGACACATGTTCATCTCTCTACAGATTGTCAGCCAGCCGATGAAGAGAAAACTGCCAGACTGGTTAGAAATTCCGAGGGGCTCAAGTGCTTCAGCCTGCGCAAAGAAAACCAAAAAGAAGAAAGGCCTTTTTTCATGACTGACCAGCAAGTAATATTCTTTCTGACCAGATTATTTTTTCTAATCATAAAAATTTAAGTTGTTAATTTGCCACTTAACTATGTGATAAGCACTTTACATGCATAATAATGTTTTGAAATAAAAATGTAACTCAATGTATGGTATTTTGTTTTACATTTTTGCTGGCATGTCTATTAAAAACCAAACATACTGTGAAAACATATTAACATAGCATGAAAAAAAGAACAGCATCATAGTAACACAGCATGACACACAATAGTAACACGGCATGAAAACAGAATGCAGCATGATCTAGCTCAATTATATATTGTAATTGTTCTAAATCTTTCTATAGAACCAAATAACCTTGTTTAAACAAATCCATGGACAAGGGCTGGGCAAGCTTGCTATAAAGGCGCCAAGCTATGTTGTTGATATATTTCAAGACGGTTGTGAGCCTCATATTGGGCCTTGCGGTGTGACCTTGGTGACCGATAGGCGATAAGACTGCAGATGTTCTGACTTAACCCACAGCACTCACACAGGGGTAGCTAACAAAATAGGCTAACAAGGTAGCTAACAAAATAGGCCATAATCCCCTTAGGGCTTGTTGACAATATGCTACATTTTCCTAGACATATCGAACAAGACTCAACACTGGATTATTTTGTTGTGAAACTTTGCAGATATCGATAGTTCAAGACATCACCTCCTGAGGTAACGTGTGCCACACATGCGTTATAGCCCCCCCCCCCCCAGAGTTCTGCGCGTGTGAAGAACTGTATCAGGTTCCTGTGCAGTGCTTACGCCTAGCCCACTATTTCCAGAGAAAACTCACCGGTGAAAATTCAAACGCAATGGACATTTTTCAAACACTATGGAAAGTCTAGCATTTTATACTCTCTCTAATGTAAACTACCCTTCCAGGCAGACAAAGACAACCAAAAATAGCAGCACAACATTGCTCTGTGTGACTGCTGTCAAGGGCAGCAGTCTCTCAGTTCTGCATCTTAAAGTTTGCTCTGACAAGATTGTGCATGAAGTACCAGAGTAGCTGTGAACATCGAGAAAACCAGTAAATTGCTTATTGCACATTTTCACACCTTTGAAATACATAAATTGGCCTATAACAGTTGGGTCAGCTGGGTGGCTGCTCTCCAGCTACTGGCAACTTCTCTGCTGATTGGAGGGACTGTCTGAAAAGGTGGAAGATGGGAAGATGTGGGGCTGCGGCCTTGATGAAGAAAGGATACAGACCATCCGACCCAGGTGTATTTTCAGTTCAAGGAGCTCCTTTAACGTCTCCAGCTCAGTGACCATATGCAGGGAGATCCTTTATATTAGGGCAGGGGAAGTGGGAGGAGCCACATTGATATGCATGATCACTCCAAATGTCATTTCATAATAATTGATATCCCAGTTTCTTGGTACCTGCATGTGACAAATGATTTGATTTGAAGTAATTGCCAAACTGACAGTAAGACGATTATTGGTTTAAAATGTATTGCATTTTAAGGCAGCAAAATATTAAGACATATAAGAGGTTTGTGCACTTGCCTTAGCCAGTAAACATTGAATGCCATGACACATTGACATGAGCTTCTAGGAAAACATGACACATCAACATTAGCTTCACTCATTGGTTGGATAACTATTAATCGAGGACCTCTTATCACACAGAGATCCTTCAGTTTGATGCCAGTTAAGGAATTTGTCATCCCTCAGGTCAAGATATCAGCAAACAAGACTTACACATCCACGTGCACATTTCATACCGACTAAGATTTGTGTTTCCTCAGACGCTACTTTAAATAGAGTTTAATGGGGAGGTTTGCAAGATTTTTTGTCACAAATAGTATGGTGGTAAGAGAGCTGTCGTTGTTGTACTGCTGTGTCATAGCTTTGAATCCGGAACTATGACTGAAATGTTTGATTAATTCACATAATTATTGTAAATGTTTGATTGTCCTACTGCTGTTTTTAACCATAAATCCAGTTTTGTAATGGTTTAAAATGTAAGAAATTAACGTTGCAACACACATTCACAGTCAAAATTGTAGCGTAAATGAAATATGGCTTCTTCGAATACAAATATGAAGACTTATGACCTTCACTTCCAGGAAAAGTTTACTGGATTTTGGCTAACGATCTATCCCAGAAGTCCATAAATGCTGACCAAAATAGGCGTGACTGAATCAAGGATATATCGTATACCTGTCGTATAGATTTCCATTGGGTACTGTGGCTAAAATGAACACCCTTTGAGGCGTTCAAGACCGCTCACTCTTCGGATCAGACTAGTGGAGTCGGCGATACGTCGACGTCCGGGGCATATTGGATACAAGTGGTGAGTCTGGTGCAGAAGCTTTGACGCCGTCAGGAAATAGCAGAAGTGTGGACCAGGCCTCTCCCCTGACAACCTACGCGTCTGTATAATTAGCCCAGACTTCATCAATAAAACCCTAAGAGTAAAAGCAGAGTCAATATAGTGTTTTATAGAGCCGGAGAAACGTTTTATAGCTACATTATAGTATAGAAAAACAGAACATTAAATTTCTGATCGAATGCTCTTAGCTAGTGTCAGAGGCTGTGCCGAGAACCAATGAAATGGGAACAAATGCCCTTGTTTTCCCCCAAATGCATTCTAAATCGCACCCTACTCTCTATAAAGTTATATGGGGGCAGTGGTCAAAAGTAGTGGTCTGTTAAAGGGAACATAGTTAAATTTGGGACGCTGAGTCTGCCTCGTTTGCGGTTCTTATCGATAACTCCCTTTGTATTTCAAGGTTGGGCTGGACGCATGACAAGTGCAGCCACCCGCTCCGTTACACGATATCTGCCGCCGCGGGGTTTTGGGAGGCGGGCAGCGGGGACCTGGGAAATTAATTCGCAGGGTATTTGCGCCTACACTGCGTTGAGTAGCGGGTAGCTCTGGGATACCTCGCGCGTACTCACACGTAATCAATACATTTAAACAACTCTTCCATGGCATGCTGTGCGTGTATTTACCCAGTCACTTTTCCATATCAGAATCTTAAGTAGAAAACATGCTGGACATTTTTAGGGGTTTGAGGTTGAACAGCTATTTTTTTCTTTTCTATATTTCCATTAGATCAAATAAATTATTCCAACTATGCATTCTTAAGGAGATATAACTTTGGGTATTTGCCTTATTGAAAGAAGTTCACATTTTCATGCATGTATAATAACGACAATAGCAATTGTCTGCTTTTTACCAGAAGTCTATCTGCTAATCAATAAAACTGTATTATAGTTGTACGTGTTGGTCATTTAGCAGAGGCACTTCTCCATAAAAGTTATATAGTTCTATTATTTTCAAGTCTAGATATTAATTGAGGTACATTAACAAAACCTAAAAAATGCTTAGTTCAGCTGAACTCGAAGGATTACAGGAATGAAAGCGATTCAATTTGTCTCTCAGTTGGTGACGTGGCAAGGAAATGAACAGCCCCGCAATAAACAAAACAGGGTCTTTCAGAAGCGGACAACTGCCCCTCAACCAAATGCATGTGTAGCACCAAATGTGCGCGCGCGCGCACACACACACGCAGACAGACGGACACACATACACCGGCATTCAATAACGCTTTCGGTATATAGGAAACGTAACTTATACTCTTACGGCAAAATACTGTGCGTGTTCTGGCAGGGTAGCTACTTAACCTAATTTGGTATCGATTAAAGGACTGTAGCCTACTAGGCTTTTTTTCTTCAGGATTATTCAGAGGCAATTCCTGACGGGACATCAACATAAACAAACCAGTAATGTGCCTTATCTACAGTGCTCCATTCTGTGATTATTTCTTATTGTATTATTATGTACTTGTATAATATAGAAATGTGAATCGAAACAATACACGGACATATATTTCTGTATGTCTGCCAGCTGTAGCAGTTACAGCATGTATCAATCCCAGCATACATATATGGTCTCCTATGTCCATCTGACGACGAGTTGTCGAAACCAAGTATAGGCAGCAGGAGTTATTGTTTTTAGAAGGTTGAGGCCCAAGTGGCCCACGGGGGAAACTGAGCTTGACAACCATGATTAACACTGGTCCTCTGTCCAATCTAAACCTTAAAAAAACTGCAACATGGATTGTTTGTAGGTTATATATTAAATAGAACGTATATGATCTATTTAGATCAAAGTTATACCGGAAACAGGCATGGCTCTGAAAATGCGGTTGAAGAGAAATTTCTTATTAGATGCTGTGTGCAGTGCAGTGGTAATTATGACCCATCTTTTCGTTGACTATCTGTCGGGAGGAGAAATTAGGCCTGGAGCTCTGGTTTGGGTGGGCGCGTATCCTAAAAAGCACCATATCCCCCACCCAGTCCACTACTTTTAAAAGCATTACATAAAAGGACTGTTTGACATTTGGGATAGATCCGTAGTGATGTAGGTTTTGGCAGCTCTGCTCCTTTAGGTCATTGGCTTTCAATTCAAGGTTGATTAATTTCTTGATGAAACATGCATGCATCAGATCAAAACCGCACATATACACGGATAGACGTGCAACTTGGACACAAATATTCCCGTACTCTGCACGTTTACCAACTCTCGCCGTACGTGTTTGTGAGAGAGACGGATAAGCAGCGACTTGTGTGGAGGAAGGAGACAGCTGTGCTCGGTGTGTCATATGTGCCCACGATGGGACGTGCCAGATCTATTCAGCGGGCCAGGGTGGGTTAAGTAGCTGGGCTACGGCTCTCAAGCAGGTGGAGGCCAGGCTCCCGGCAGACTGGACGCCAGGCGATAGGCACCCCTCTCATGTGCAGCTGCCCAAACCGGGCCTGTTGTGGCTGGGATCTGTGTTACAGGGCTTGGGCTGTCATGCCAAGAAATGAGCCCAACGGGCCGAGTGGAGAGGCTGTGTGCAGTGTGTCCAACTGGACTCCGTGGAAATACCCCGCAAGTGTTGCTCACGGATTTCGCCAGCAGTCCTTTCCGCAACCACGGCCCGACAGCTAAAGCATAATTATGTCCTGGTGGAGGCAAATTATCCCAGTAACAGTGAAGCAAATCACCTGGGGTTGGCGTGCGATCGCATAATGGAGTAAGCTTTCTGATTGAAATATATTCTCACTTGGTCTGAAACTGTAATATGAGCAGAAAAACAGCAAGATATTTGGAGGCTAATGACTTTAAATCCCCTTTGGGCTTATATTCTCAACAAGATTCTGAGTTTGGATAGTTGACCAGTCCTGAGTTCACACCATGTAATCCGGGTTCAGACTGCATTGGGTTCTGTCCAAATAATCTTTTTTTACACGCAACCGTTTTGTTGTTACTGTTATTAGGATTCATATCGTGTTAATTTTTTACAGTAAAACTAGCAAACTACGAGATTTGAGAGCGGATCGATTTCGTTTTTTGTTCATCATAGTTTTATGCGCTTTGAGGATATTGTATCCTTTTTTGTCTAAATGTTTTGTCGCCGAAACCAATAACACATCATTAAGATTCATGAAAGTATATCAACTGAAATGCTCACCGGCACGGAAACATTTCGTAATTTAAAAATGGCATATAAATTGGCCTATTAGAGCAGGAAAAAACAATCAAATCAAGCACATTAACTTCCAATAAAGGCAAAGCAAAATCTCCACCTGCTGATTTTATCCTCTGGATTGGGTACGTGCGAGTCATGCATACCAAATGCACTAACAGCGAAAAACTGATGTCAAGGGAGGAAATCCTTACACATGGCACAGTGAGCAACGTTCCCATTACCAACTCCGCCCCTCTCATCTACTCGCCTGCCGTAGCAGCAACTGCGGTCTTCAGATGGCTCACAGATTGCTTTGACCATCACAGCTTAGTCAAAAATTAATTTCTCACCTGCGCGTCTGATTCAGCCGTTGATACCACCGCCACGATGAGGAGACACCTCGTGACTGGACAGAGTTCATTCACTATTTCGGTTGTTTGTGGAATTTTTGCATCGTTTTCCATCTCTCCGCGTGGAGGGCTCTGTGGGCTGACTTGTAACCCCTCTCCCGTGGCACCGCTGCAGGACTTGGTGCACCGGTCGAGAGTTGTGTTTGAGGGAAAGCTGCAAGAAGAGGGGCGCAAGAGTGATAGCAACCGACAAGAGCGGGAAAAGCATCTCGATCACAGGTCTGGAGGGATACGGAACGAGAGCGCGGTCCAGAGAGTGGAAGGAGAAGTTGATATGTCTGTTCGAAACAGGACGTCTACATCGGAACCCCACCAGGTTATGATAAGGGTCCATCAAGTGTGGGAAATAAAAGCGGGGGGCCTCGCGAAGGATTCTATTGTTTCAATTGTCTGGAACCGAGGTGATAACTGTTTGGCGTTGACGAAAGACACAAGATACATGTTTTTTATGGATCCCACAAATGACACCTCGGTGTTCCAGGCAGTCTTCCCACCTGTCGAGACCCGGAGAGCTGTGAGAAAAGATGTCAGCAGAGTGCTCTGCCAAAAATGTGGTAAGTGCCTGGTTATAGTCCACTCTCGGCTACTAACTTCTAACTTTTCCCGGTCCCTTAGGCGAAGATATCCCAGGAAAATATTATTTGTGTCCCACATATCGTTTCTTTTCTTTCACGACAACACTGTTTAAGGATTAAACAGATTGACAGCCCAGTGGTGGCCATACATTTCACTCAGGCAGGATATTGGGGTTAACATACAAACTCAATAGGGAAGTGAACTAAATGCTGGAACGTAGCCAAACAACGTAATACACACAATGGCTTAGGTCACTGTGTAAGCATAAATGTGCTTGTAGGCTAAATAGGCGACGGTGGGCGGTGTGACCCAGTAGGGGCGTCCGTTATTCCGGGCCATGATAGGCTACCCGCGGGAGCTCTCTACATAGGGTGGTGCTGAACGGTGATTGACAGGGAATTCCTGCTTCAGTAGCGAAATCATCGCCCAGGGTGGTAAACTGAAGAAAACCGCAGATGGGCCTACGTACGTGGATCTTGTGGCAGAAAACAGCCTACTCTGAGTGTTTTATTAAGTACCTAGATTTTGATTGATATTTTTAGTCTTTGGAAGAAGACAATCACGTGATCAGACATTCTCAGTTACGTCTGACTGCGACCAGTGCGCATGCAATGAAATGGCAGCTGTGTCAGAAACACTAAAAAATTACCTATTCTCATTCAGCCAGACCTATTACACATCCCATATTTTATTCATTTTGACACCGTGTAGGCTATGTTGTTATACATTCCAGGGGGGAATGACAAGCATCCGAGAATCAAGGGAATTTATAATCCATTTCGGTCGGCAGCATAACCACAGGCAAACATGCGCTAATGCCATCGGATCCACATGGATTACCGTTGCCCAAATCCCACCGGTAGAGAAATCATACATTTGACTGTAGAACAGTGGCTGTTGAGGACGCAGAGTCATCCAGGGCCCATGAAAGACCCGACATCTATCAAGGGAAATCCTTCTGTCATGACTGAATGGGGGGGCTCTCCTCATACACATTCCAGTGGAAGTCCTCAGTTACAACTACTTGTCAGGGTGAAACATTTAATGTTTGTACTACATTGTCTGTTCACCACCACCGTTCAACGACAAATTCATCAAGTTGCCTTTTGTCCGGTGGGTTTTAACATCGGGTGACGGATGGATTTGGCAACCGGTGCCGGTCCAAATCCCACACGTAATCGTCCTTCTTATTGAAATGCATCTGTCTAAATCCACAGACACTGGGAACGTTCCGGGCCGGCGGGCGGCCTAGTGGTTAGAGCGTCTGATTAGTAACCGAAAGGATGCTAGATCAAATCCCAGAGCTGGCAAGGTGAGAAAAAAGCCAGGAGTTCTGTCCCTGGGATAGCAGTGGATCATAACTGGTCCCCTGGCACTCATTGACGCAGTGCTGTGCTTCTCTCCCATTCGCAGGGTTCGGGTTACATTAGGTAAACTGATATATTTATTTTGTTGGATTTGGCATCAGTCTCTGCCCCCCGCATCAAATCCTGCATTTCCAAGTAGGCTACTGCTTCATGGACTATGGACACAATTAATGCTAAGCAGCTTTGGTTGTTCATGAGACGAATGTGTTTTTGTTTCCCCTCACCAAGACTCAGAACAATTGCTTGAATGTATGCAATGCTGTTGTCTGAAACTTTCCTTTTCAAGTCCTCAGTTTGTTATGACTTACTGGAGTGGAGGGGGGAGTCAAGAAAAGATGGTGACTGCAATGCGTTGTGGCCTAGATTTGTATTTTTTTGTTACCATGTAAGTTGACACATTTTAATTTACTGCAATGACCTGGGAGCAGATAAAATTACCTGCCTTGATCAGAGGCAGAAGGGCAGGCTTTTCCCTTTGCTGTCTTGGGGATTCAATCCTTTGATTAACGGTCAGATGCTCTAATGTCTAGTCTACTTGCTGCTAGTACTTTTTAAACAGAGCCACCTAAAGTTTGTTTTTACAGTACGAAGAAGCCATCACTGTGGAGTAGGGTTTTTACATAGGCTTCTGATTGACACTACTTTTACCGGTAAAAAACTTGGAGTCACTCGGTTGAATGCCGACAGCCTTCCACAACGTGTAAAGACTGGATATGTGATAACTGAGGCCTGTGGCTCCCAACATTGTTTTCGTAGCCCTGGAGAAGCACTAGTTTAGGGAAACCCTAGCCTGGACAACAGCAGATTGAGTGCAAGACATGGGGGTACACTCCTTTTTAAGAGAGGTTTGTGTGGACCTGGGCTGATAAATGTACACTCAACGACACTGCTGTTGATTAATTGCACATTAACAATATGTTTCTTAGCGCCATCTGTGAACTTCAGTGGTTTTATTTTTCCAGCCCTGATGGCCCTACTGAAAATCAATTGAGGCTACAGGTTGAAAAACTAGTGCTAAACTAATTGAGGCTTCAAAGTCATCGCGGTTAGGCCTAGTTACACATGCTAGTTCAGGTCAAAAGGTGCCTTGAACCCATCACATTCAGAGACTTGAGGTGGTATCCTCTCTTAAAGGGCCAGATGTCTATTTCCTTCCCTGCCTGAGGGCAGGTTCTGCTCTGATGACATTGGGATCCGCCCTGGACAGAAGGAACAGTGCTGGCTCAGAATATAAAACGAGTTAGTCAGGGAAGCAGGGTTTGACGAAGCAACCATGTGTTCCAACTTCTGATGTGACATCAGGCTAGTGATTTGGAGGCTTGTCTATAAAATAAATGCAAAAATTAAATAATGAATGTAAATTATACTCCTCTTTTACTACTCGCTAATTTGTTGTGAATTACAGTGCTATTTTTGACTGTGTATCACAAAATATACTTTTTTGTTGTCATTTGTTGTGCCAAAAGTGTATCATTCCCCATGTATTCTCGTCATGTGTTAGCTTATGTACTTCCATGAACTATCAAATTTAGTTCATCAACAGCAGAGAAGTGACGTCTGGAATTATTCCCGGTGGAAATGCAAGACGTATCATTTGTTGCTTTCGACCGCATCGTTACAGATTGACATACCTGTGGTCAAATCCATGAACTGCTCCATGTCTCCCGAAATTGCGATGTCCCGTGTTGACCATTTTGTTGAGCATGCTGCGTTCAATGCCAGGTTTGTAGGTTGGATTCCCATGTGAGGCCAACTACCCTGCACTAATGTTAAAGACTGAGATGCACAAATCCCTGTCCAGGAAGGGAACTGCTTTTACGTATCATCTGCTCTAGAGTAACGTTTGATTTCATATTGTTTTCTGAATGCCACCCCCCTTCTAAAATGACAGGGTTGGCTAGTACACCTGGTAATTGGGGGCAGATTTGGTTTACAGAAGACCTGTGCTGCTGAAAGCTGGAAGAGTTTTCTTAAAGGCGGAACAATTTGTTAAATCATTGTGTGGCGTACTGCTTCCCAGACTGAATAATGGAACCTTCGGAATGTTGTAGGGAAGTGTTAGAGGTTCCAAACCTATGCGGCATTCTAGGAAAGACTCCCGGCACCTAAGCCATTGTTGTAATACAACAGTTGATTGTGCCAGATGATTAGATAGAATTGGTAAAGCTGAAATAATGATCGCATTGTTTGGTTGAGGTAAATATTATTGCTGACCCACAAAGTCATTGGAAATCCCAAGTTAATAAGGAAAAGCAAATCAGATTTTTTGAAGTGCTTAACTGTAGACCACTGCAACCCTGTTTCACCAATGGCTGTTTATCAAATCATCATGGAGTACAAGAAAAATTGTAAAATGTTGAGAGGTACTGTAGCAAGACCTGTGTTTTGTGTGTGAGAGGGAGGTAGGTTCAATTTGTACTATTTTATTACTAGATCAGTCTGGCCTATTTGATGTTGTGAGAGTAGGCATTTGGACTCCACTGAAATGTGGCATTATGCTGAGAGCCATAGTGTATCATTGACAGGTTAGATAGAGAGAGGGAGAAAGATAATCCTCTGTTCTCGACAGATTATCCCATAATTCCGCATTTACACAGCAAAGCATGGCTCAGAAGGGAGGTCGTTCTACATTTGACGGTCCAAACCCAATTAAACCTTGCATTAAAAGTTGAAGCTGAAGACCATCAGTGTTGTCGATTGATAAACGGCTGGTGCTCATTGACCTCTGAACCACTGGAACGCGGTGCAACTGGAAACGACGACTTATCTGTTGTTTGTGGACCTTGATAAGAATTGGGATGAAGTGACTTTAAAAGTAAAACCTGGATGAAATAAAGCTTTGAATTATCTGGAGCTGGAAGCTGTACATTGGCCAACAAAATGTAGTTTTTCCACTCACTCGATATAAAACAAAAGAATTGCATCAGATCAGAATGGATGAATTTTATTAGTGTCAGAGATAATGATCAGTACACAAGACTGACTTAGTTTTCCAACAGGATAAATTCAGTCTCATTATCTCATGGTATTTTGAAGGAATGTTATGAGGTAATTAGTTACAACTGCTTTAGTTTTCTTAATATTGCCTACCATGGTTGTAGAAGAGTATAGAGTAGAGATACAATGTGTTAATCTCAAGACCCTGATTACCAAATCATTTTTATAAAAGCCCCATCATTGCGTATGGACAGCTAACTGTGATATAATTATATTCTGATGTGAACGCCTCATTTTTGTCTTTCAAATGGCTAAATTACATAATGGAAAGCAAAGTCAGCAAAATCTGTACCCTGCTAGCCTTAACTCATTGGGAAATGTCAGTGAGCCGGTGATCTCTGTAGAATAAACGACATGCTCAGGTTTGTCGTTATTGCTTTGACTTGAACGATATTCTACGCAGTCACCTCTCCACTGACATGGCTTCAGACAGCCCAAATGGCAATGTGAGGTTTCGGCTCTGCCAACAAACAAGGCTTTTCATTTGCCAAATTAGACCCAGAAGAGCTGCACTGTAGTAATTGTAGAAGTGGGATCTAAATTTAAGCAGGAAATGAATCATGCTGCAAGAAATATGTGGATTATGAATTGTCGTTTTTTTCATAGCGTATATTTATTTTCATGAGAGAAAATTAAGTGCTACATTTGAAAATGGAAGTTACCAACTTCAGGAGGGTTAATCGTGGCGATTCAATTAAGAGTGTCCATTTGTTGTGAATCTGAATCAAATTAAGAATGTACATTTCTTGTGAATCTGAATCAAATTAGAAGTGTACATTTGCTGTGAATCTGAATCAAATTAAAAGTCTACATTTGTTGTGAATCTGTGAATGCAACAAAGAAAAACCTTTCAAGCTAAAATTGGTTCACGACATACTTCTGGGTTGGTAATTGGTAGCCGTATTATATAACAAGCGCTGAACTATTTTGATCCCTTGATGAACCCTGTCTTTGCCTGGTTACGTAACGTTTATGTTTCAGGCCATACAAAGAAACAAATGCTGTCCTTGCTGAAATCACATAAAAAAATTCACTTTGGGATTAATAATATTTGATACCATGCTCAATTGTTTTGGTTGGGCCATTTCTGAATGGGCCTTTTTTAACAGCAAATTTCCACTGTGTGCCAGTTCATATCAGACACATGCAGTACAGTTCATAAGTATTTGGACTGTGACAGTTGTTTTAGCTCTGTACTCCAACACATTGGACCGGAATGGAAACATTGACCAATAGCAGACTGTAATTTTTCAAATAGTATTTACATCTATTATTCGTTAACCGTGTAGGAATTACAGCCCTTTTTATACATAGACCCTCCTCTATTTTAGTGGACCAAAAGTAATTGGGCAAATTTAAGTCTTAAATAAAGCTGTCATATGTAGTAATTTGTTGCAAATCCTTTCCATTCAATGACTGCCTGAAGTGTGCAACTCATAGACATTACCTGATGCCGGGCACCTTCCCTGGTGGTGCTTTGTCAGGCCTGCACTGCAGCCATCTTAAGTTCCAGTTTGTTCTAGGGCATTTTTGACTTTGGTCTTCAGCAAGTGAAACGCATGCTCTATTGGATTCAAGTGAAACGCATGCTCTATTGGATGCAAGTGAAACGCGTGCTCTATTGGATTCAAGTGAAACCCATGCTCTATTGGATTCAAGCGAAACGCATGCTCTATTGGATTCAAGCGAAACGCATGCTCTATTGGATTCAAGTGAAACGCATGCTCTATTGGATTCAAGTGAAACGCATGCTCTATTGGATGCAAGTGAAACGTGTGCTCTATTGGATTCAAGTGAAACCCATGCTCTATTGGATTCAAGTGAAACGCATGCTCTATTGGATTCAAGTGAAACACATGCTCTATTGGATTCAAGTGAAACACATGCTCTATTCGATTCAAGTAAAATGAATGCTGCATTGAGTTCTAGTGAAACACATGCTCTATTGGGTTCAAGTGAAATGCATGCTCTATTGGATTCAAGTGAAATGAATGCTCTATTGGATTCGAGTCAACTCAGTGATGTGAGCAGTTAAGAACATTCCACTTTTCATTCCACTCTTGTAAAACTCTTTAGTTGCTTTTTGGGTTCATTTTCCTACTGCAAGGCAGTGCCATTCAATGGGTTTTGAGGCATTTGCTTGGATTTGCGCTGACAAATGTTTCTGTACAGATCCAAATGAATTCGGCTGCTATTGTCAGCATTCATCAATAAAGACAAGTGAGCTTGTTCCAGTAGCACCAGTACATGCCCAAAACATGACACCCCTTCCATCCTATTTCACAGATAATTTGGTATGCGAGTAATTATTTTTCTCCATGGGTTTATCTAGCCATGACTATAATACGTGTTAAAATTTGTCTGCTCAGTCTGCAATACACTTTTCCCGAGCTTTTTTTTACATCACCATGTTTTGGTAAGATTTTCTTCATTATGGTGAGCGTTCACTGGTCATACATTTTAGAGGTCTTCCTTGGTCAAGCTGGTCATTTGTCATTACTGAGAAAACAGGTGCTATCTTTCACCCTCTTAATGTACCGAACTGTAGATTTTGGCAAACATTATGTTTTGGTATTTTACTCCTCTGATCATTTATTTCTTCAACATGATGGCCAGCTTGACTAACGTTGAAACTTCTTTGGTCCTCAGCAACTGACTCCCAATGCAAAGCCTAGAATCAAGACTTATGAGGCAAACAAACACACCTAGCTAATAGGAGACAGCTGTGAAGCAAATTGTCCAAATCACTTTGGTACCCTAAAATGGGGGGGGGCTATGTGCAAAACATGCTGCCATTTCTAAATGGTTCATTTGATATGGAGGAAATACCCCCAAATTAAATCTGACAGATCCACTGTTCTGAAGTACAGAGCCCAAAACAAAAAGTATGTGTCATTATCCATATTCTAATGGACCCCGCTGTGGTCAAGGTCAATTTGTCTTTTATATCTTTCTATTTTTGAGGGGTTTGTGAGGTATATTAGTGAAGGCAGTCAATGTGTCTTGTAAAAAGCTGCTAGAACAGTAAATGTTGTAAATTTGCTCTAACATGCTAAGAAAACGTGTAAACCAACTGTTTAGAAGGTCCTCGGTCGATTGCACTTTCAACCAGATTATTTACCCTGAAACACTTCCCTGGTCAAGGTGACCTTCCCACTCTAGGTGTGGACAGCTAGTTCAGCTTGTGCCACTGTGAAAAGCTATTAAAATCTCCTCAGGACATCACCGCTGATTGGAATTGTCAAAGAGAGCACGCAGACCTGCTGGAAGCCGCTAGGCTATCAGAGTTCACACGGACGGTCAGAGCCAGAGAAAGGATGTTTTGTACTTGGACAAAGCTGAACATAATAAAAAGAGGCACACTCTACACCATACAGAGACCCCTGGGGAGACACTTGTCCACCCCTGGCACACGTCCCGCAGCAGAAGACTTCTACAGCTGGGCTCGAAAGCCCAGTTTGAGATTCCTTCAGCTATGGATGCCAACGATTTAAAACGGGGCGTGTAGCCTGAGAGAGAGAGGCTTTGTCTATGGATATACTTTCAGATTCACACAAACACACTTGCAGAAACAGAACCCGTGCAATAACGGCCGAGCAACCCCTCAGACCTGTGCCCAGTACGATCACCGGCGAAATATGGGAAAACGAGGAGAGTTGCGGCGTACGGTGTCTCCCGCCACCATCTCCCGGGGCTGGAGTGCCGGAACAGTAATCTGACTGGGAGGTAAACCTCCTGACCTCGGGTGGAATTTGTATTAGCTCCGGCACACCCCTCAGCAGCTGCACCGCATGTACGGTTAAAGACGACTCGACTTTTTGTTTTCAAAAGTGCCCAACATAAAACATGACCCAAGCTGGCAGACACACGCACAGCAGCCGGCCGAGGAGGCAGAGCCGTGCCAAATGTGCTGCAGATGTTACACCCTTGTAACATTCTCCGAGTAGGTGCTTGGCCGTCAGTGGTGACTACTGCTTTCCGATGCACGGATCTTGATGGTAACCGAAGGCACAGTGCAAGTCGCATCAGTGAATCCGTAATCCAGTAGAAATGTTTTCAATATACTATTGCATTGCATTTCATTTTCGTCAAAGTCCGTTGTCTTATACTAATCTAGATACAAAACACTTGCAGTCACTAATTAGCATGATGAGCATCATACATGTAAAAGGAAAGATTCACCCATTTTATATTCCAGCATAATTTCCGACCAACATAAACGGCAATAGCGCAGTACCATGAAAACATGAAGTGACTCAGAGAATCAATCAAAACTATAAAACATTCAAAATGGGTGAATCTCTCCTTTATTTGCAATCCTTGCTTTCCTGAGTAGTCCACCGATCAGTTATATTTTAAAAGCCGTGTAACATTTTGACATTTCCGAGAATTCCTATGGCAGTCAGGCTTAACGGGTCTACATCTAGCACTGCGCCAAACTGTACCTCGGCAGGAGTTTGAGATGTTATGTCTTTTTTCATCACGTGAACTAACAGCATCATGAGCACATCATCGGCTTCAGTCCTCTGTGTGTGTGTGTGCGTGCGTGTGTGTGTGTGTGTGTGCTGGCCCGTCACCTGGGAGTTCCTCTGTACCCTGGTGGCTGCGGTTTCACTGCGGTATAAGGAGCAGAGGGAAGCCCTGGCAGAGGTGTGTGTGTGTCTGTGTGCTGGCCCGTCACCTGGGAGTTCCTCTGTACCCTGGTGGCTGCGGTTTCACTGCGGTATAAGGAGCAGAGGGAAGCCCTGTCAGAGGTGTGTGTGTGTCTGTGTGCTGGCCCGTCACCTGGGAGTTCCTCTGTACCCTGGTGGCTGCGGTTTCACTGCGGTATAAGGAGCATAGGGAAGCCCTGTCAGAGGTGTGTGTGGGGCTGCCAGGAGGCACACGGATGGCATTGGGGAATCCTCATGCTCCATTTTTCTGCATACTCAGCATGCATAAGTAATTAGGGCGCGCTACCTTCTGCTCATCTGCACTGCACCCAGACGACCATCTCTGCATTCCATTGGGAGTGTACATTTAGATTTGTGTGTGTGTGTTTATGTATATGTTTGTATATGTTTGTAATTCCGTGTCTGTGTGTGTGTGTGTGTGTGTGTGTGTGTGAGTGTAATCAGTTAAAGTCCACGTAGACATGCGTGGTCTCGGAGTCATCCGAATTTAAATGTGCGGATGATTTTTCAATTCGTTAAAGACAGAGTCTCTCTTGGTTGGGCTCCTGGTCACCCAGTTCTGCCAAACCCTCCACTGGCTTCCTGTGGAAGCTTTCATCCACTGCTAGACCATGGTGCTTCCCAGTGGAGCTGCAAGGGGAACTCGCTCTCCCTACTCTCAGGGCAATGCTCAAACGAGGTAAAGGAAGGGGGTTTGTTGGACAGGAATTTCAGCCGACCGTAACTGAGTATCCTAAACAAAGGGCGACTGTATGACAATGACGACAGATTTGATTTATATATTTTCGATGTATTGTTTTATATCCCAGCTTCCTTCTGTGTATTATTATCTCTGTATCCGAACACATCGTCATGTCTGTCTGTTTCCCCTTTGACCTCGCATCTGTATGAGCTGTCGTGCCTATCTGTACATAGAGATTTGATAGGTCCTTTTATCACTCAGACTAGGGCTTTATAATCCTGACCCTGGCTCCCGTTAATATTTTAAAACACCGATTAAAATAGCCTTTTGGTTAAGTGGGCCCGAAATAGAATTTGACGCTGCTGGGTTGAACTGATAATGATCGTTATTTGTTTGACATTTTGACGTTTCTTTGCAAACAACCGGATTCAGTGATAATAGGACAAGCAGTTGTGCCACACAGAACACATTCCTTCAGCTAATGATGATGAAGTGGTAAAGTGGAATGAATACAAATTGATACCTCATTCCGGACCTAAACCTGTGCAATAGGTTTGGTGATCAGCCGGGCTGGGAATAATCAAACTGTCACGCAACAGTTGCCAGCAAGGTTAATGGAACAGAAATGGGTATTGTTTTTTTAAGAGCAGTTTTTGAGATAAATCTGTGAAATTGTACATCCAAAATGGAAATCCCATTTGCTGGTAATTTGACGTACACCTAATGTGGATTCCATGGTTCATTTAACATTAAGTCTGGGCCCTTTCCTACCAAATGAGTTAATGGAGGCTTTTCAAGTGATGGGCAAAGTTTCCAGGTCAATGGGCATCATCTGGAGGAAACTAATAGTTTGTTCCTCGTTCAGGCTGAGACACACAGGTCCTGAAAACAGTCGAAATCCCCAAGAGGAACATCCATGTTAACTGTCAGAAGTTTCTAGACTTGAGTAATGTGTGTTTATTGATGTTTCTGTCAGGTGAGAAATAACTTACATGGCTGTAATTGGTGTCCTGTTGGGCTAAAAATGTCTATCAAAACATCAGCATTTAGGAAAACACCACTAGAAGAAGGGAATTAATCCTTTGCCATACAGAAATATGGCAACAAATATCCAGCACTGTTCTCCGTGCGTTAGAATCCTGGTTTATTTCTTGAGTGAAAAGTACTGTGTTAGAGTGATGTGGAGTCCAGTGTTGGAAAGTTATGGAGTCCAGTGTTGGAGAGTTGTGGAGTCCAGTGTTGGAGTGTTGTGGAGTCCAGTGTTGGAGTGTTGTGGAGTCCAGTGTTGGAGAGTTATGGAGTCCAGTATTGGAGGGTTGTGGAGTCCAGTGTTGGAGTGTTGTGGAGTTCAATGTTGGATTGTTGTTGAGTCCAATGTTGGAGGGTTGTGGAGTCCAGTGTTGGAGGGTTGTGGAGTCCAGTGTTGGAGTGTTGTGGAGTCCAGTGTTGGAGAGTTGTGGAGTCCATTGTTGGAGAGTTGTGGAGTCCAGTGTTGGAGGGTTGTGGAGTCCATATGGAGAGTTGTGGAGTCCAGTGTTGGAGGGTTGTGGAGTCCAGTGTTGGAGGGTTGTGGAGTCCAGTGTTGGAGAGTTGTGGAGTCCAGTGTTGGAGAGTTGTGGAGTCCAGTGTTGGAGGGTTGTGGAGTCCAGTGTTGGAGGGTTGTGGAGTCCAGTGTTGGAGAGTTGTGGAGTCCAGTGTTGGAGGGTTGTGGAGTCCAGTGTTGGAGGGTTGTGGAGTCCAGTGTTGGAGTGTTGTGGAGTCCAGTGTTGGAGAGTTGTGGAGTCCATTGTTGGAGGGTTGTGGAGTCCAGTGTTGGAGGGTTGTGGAGTCCAGTGTTGGAGGGTTGTGGAGTCCAGTGTTGGAGAGTTGTGGAGTCCAGTGTTGGAGGGTTGTGGAGTCCAGTGTTGGAGTGTTGTGGAGTCCAGTGTTGGAGTGTTGTGGAGTCCAGTGTTGGAGTGTTGTGGAGTCCATATGGAGAGTTGTGGAGTCCATTGTTGGAGGGTTGTGGAGTCCAGTGTTGGAGAGTTCTGGAGTCCAGTGTTGGAGTGTTGTGGAGTTCAATGTTGGATTGTTGTGGAGTCCAGTGTTGGAGAGTTGTGGACAAGTGTTGGAAGTCCCAGGCCTCAGAAGGGGAATGAAACTTCCTCTGGTAACTGTTTGGTCGCTCAATTGCTGTTACAGATCTCAAAATACTTTTCTGCTTATCCTTGTTCAGTCCAGTTGATAGTGTTTTAGTCATAATTTTTTTTCTGAATGGGGCTTGTTGAAAAGTTATTTAGCAGCACAGCATCAATAATTTGGCTGACTGTTGGGTTTCTAATTTAGCATTTTATACTAAATTAATTACATTTTAAATAATGTTTTTGGTAAACTTTTAGAATGTATTTATTTCACCTTAATTTTACCAGGTAAGATAACTTAGAACCACTTAACACCTGCAATAATGGCCAGTGGCATAACAGGCCAAGACAACCCAAAGACACACCGAATATTCAAAAAAAAACTGTACGCAATAAACATGCAAGAGGTCAGATCAATAAATTACACCAATGAATCAATCAATCCACTAAATTACACTGTACTTATAATGATAAATAGGATCCTTAGGTGGGTGTTCCCCATATGAGGTGAGTCTTTTGCAGTTCATTCCGGTCATTGACAGCAGAAAACTGAAGAGGATGACCGCTAAAGGTAATGTTGAGTTTAGGGATGACTAGTGTGACGTATCTGTTGAGTGCATTTTTCTATAGGGTATGGAGATACTGTCCAGCTAGCTGAGGTGAAGAGGAGATTTGACTAGGGGGGATTTAGAAATAAGCTGATACCAGTGAGTTTGGCACCATGTGTGCAGCGTTAGCCAATTAACTGGAGCGGAAAATAACATGTCTGTAAGTGCTGAACTGGGCAGAGGTAACAAAGCGGATGGCGTTTTGGAAAATGGTGGCCATTTTGTTTTGTTGTCTGTTTTTACTGAGTTTGTTTAGCAGCATGGCTGCAGAATGTTTTGTGGCAAAATAAGAAAACCATTCTGGTTTTGATTTTAGACTTGAGGTGAGAGTATTGTTGTGCAAAGAGAGTAAACTGTCTAGCCAAATGCCAAGGTACTTCATATGAAAGCTCATCTAGTGAAAGTCTAGTAGATATTTCACCAGATGCAACATAACACGATTGATTTTTAGTTGCAGTTATTCTAATTAGTTTTTTTGTCTTGTGTTTTCTATATGATAACGTCAAATAGTTTAATCACTATATCGCTATTTTCTAGATCACAAATGTTCAGGGTCATTGTTGTGAATCTTACCTTGTATTTGTCAAACTCCACAATGGGTTTTGTTGTTGAGCAGAGCATAGCCTTGACACATTCCTGTGGGAATTTTCACCAGAATCCAGCTGTCTAAACATTCTTCAAGCTACTTTCACATAATCCTAGAATGACTGTCACTGATTGGTTAAGAATGGCTATTTCTCTTTAACATCTGCTCAAGTCCACACTGAAACAAGATGGTTATAAATGACGGTAATTACATCTTCATTGAGAAATTGGGCAAAGCATGGCATGTGCCGCAATCGTTTTTTTGGTTACTACGTTTCATTCACTAGCCTATATTTTTGTGAATACAGGATTGTTTCCATGTGACTTTTTAGTCATTTTCATTGTTGACTAAGGGGAGATACATCTGGGTTTTGCTGAATGGAGATTTTTGAGGTTCGCTGCATATTTGTTATTGAATGCATAAAATGCAAACTTGCAGCATTTACAGCTGCACCTTGGTCATTATCACTGTTTTCTTTTCTTCCCTCAGATTTGTTTTGGAGTTTGTTTGGAGTTGTGGCTCCACTACTGAGCAGCAGCGTTTTGAGTTGATTGCCAGCTTACATAAAACAAAGCAAGTCAAATTAGTGTTTGTCCACGGCAGAACAATGATGGCAAAATTGCATAATATTCCTGTAAAGAGTTTCAGGCCACTACTCTACATGCAGAACACCGTGTTCCTTAAGTCACGCTGTCATTTGGACTGTTGCACGCTGGGTGTTGTAGTGTGTTTGGTAAGTTCTGCATTGCATCATCACTGAAAACTTTCCCTGGGCTCAGCGGGTTTCTACACACACCATACAGATTCTCTACATTGAAACGCTGCAAACCCTTTTGGTTAAAACGTACCTTTTTTTATGTATAGTTCTGCATTAGGGGTATTTTTTCTCACGAGGACGCGCGTAAAAAGCCACAGCAGCACTGCATGTGACAATCACACAAAGTTGATCAAGCAAATGCCCGAGTGGCGCCATCCTGTTCGCTCACAAGACACCCGGCAAATGCAGATGCCGGCACTGTCTGGGACGTCGTCCCTGACGACTTCACCTCTGCTATAAAGTATAAGATTTGATTTGTCCGCGGTGACATCTCAAAGTGGATGTGAAGTTAACCCCACTCCAAGGCTCTTAGTGAGGCGCAGGCCAGTAACAGCAGGGTTCATTCGGCCTAAGCAGCTGTGGGGCTGGCAGCCTGCTGCCTGACAGTAATGAACTGGAGAAGATGGGGGTTGGGGTGGTAAATGGACCAGGGAGGGCGGGGCCACAGTTTTACCGCTTGGCTGACTGCCGACGGACACTCGGTCGGGCGGGGAAACTATCTCTTGGACGCTTGAGCGCACAAGCATGTGGGGCCGGGCGTACCCCAGGGGCGAGTGTTGGGGCCAGCCGGCTTTATGTTTACAGCACGAGGGGTGCTGTGTCAATAAACTCACTTCACAGTGTGACCCCACACTGTCTGGGGGGAGACTTGCACTGCTTTCAGCCTTGCTAATAAGTCCAGTCACACACTGCCCATCAAATCAGAGGGTACCAGGTTAACTTTACACCACCGCAGACCCCTGTGTGAAGAAAACTGGAGAAGGCATGAGAATGGGACATTGTGTGTCATTACTATGCATGTACGTTTTTTTAATGGAAAGGCTTTGGCTTGACATTTCAGTTTGCCCACAAAGCTGCACAGCGTGCCCTGAAGAAAGGGCTGGCAAGGGTTTCCCAAACCGCTCCCCAGGCCCCTCTGGATGTTTCACTGTTTTGTTTTGAACCTAAGCACTGTCACACCTGATTCAATTAGTCAAAGGCATGATGGTTGACTAATTGAATCAGGTGTGACAGTTTAGGGATAAAGCAAACATTATAAATGTCTTGGGAGTCCAGAGGAGAGTTTTGAGAATATCGGGTCTAGGCACCTCATTAATTCAGGCACATGCTTCTGTGTGTTATTAGGACACATTAGGATTCATCTCGAGCAAAAGCAATATGAGAACAACCTTTTGGAAGTTTTGTTTTATTTTCTTATTAAAGGAGAAGTTCACCAATTTCTACACTGTGTGGCCATATTGCAGTTTTTAATATTTAACATTATGGGCAAGACAGAGTGTTTTAGACATTTTGACCCCGTTATCTAACACACTGTCAATGACTTATTCCTTGAGTGTTTATTTTTTTAGTTCAGGACTTGGTTTTATCTCTGTCTGTGGAACAAACCTGGCCCATAGAAGGTAAGTCTTCCACTAGGGATTAGGTTAGCATTATGCTAGGCCGTAAGGTCAGTGATAGTAATTAATTAGCTATTACATACAAAACATACAGACAAAAAATCAGCTAGCGTAGATGCAATGTCAATCCACAGTTCTGCAACAAGAAAAGAAAATATATAAGAAAGGGAAATGGGAGTTGACAAAAAAGATCCAACCAAGATTTGGCTTCCAAATCATAGAGGTGCAAGACACAGGACAACGTGGTGTCAGAGTTAACTGCTTGCCAAGGAGAACAGACCCCTTGCTTGCTCTGGGATTCAAACCAGGAACATTTTGATTACTGGTCAGATTCCCAAACTTCTAAGACAACTGCTGCCCCTGAACAATCACCTCCAAATAAAAACAATGGTGAAGAGCTGTGGAATGAAGCTTTTATATCTAGTGGTATCTTGTCAATTCTCTGGAATTCTTCCCCCCTTTACTCACCAATGCTGTGATTTTTTATGTCAAGACACACAACACTGTTTGTTCCTAAGATGTGTTATAGCAGTTGCTTTAACCAATGACAATAGATATCTATGGTTCTGAACCAAGCGTTAGTGGCAGACACCGCTTTGATTTGATCTCAGCATTGCAGGAACACGCAACGCTGGGACTGTAGCAGCCTTCATTGATTACAACGCCTCTCTCCCGCGTCTTTCTTTTTTTGTGCTGAGGCGCCGATGTCACAGTCATAGGGTCAGTAGAGTGAAACCTGAATCTCCAGCATGAAGGACCAAACTGGCCCAATCAATCACGTGGTAATGCTACACATCCTCTTTTCTGAATAGAAGGTGTGTCTTGTTTTTCTATCACTGGGTCAGTAGGGATCAGTATCTGTGTGTGTGTGTGTGTGTGTGTTCAGCACACAGTGGTAAGAACTGGAGCCATTGTCGGCACTTAATCCCCAACTGCACGCACACGTGTCACAGAACATCAGTGGCAGGGCACATGGACACTGTCTTTATTACAGAGAGGCAACTAACTCAGCTAGTCTTGGACACTTCCACATTTAACGCAGAGACACAGATCGCGTTTATATTAATGCGGTCTGATCCTGGAAAACCTGTGCTGGGCGGGGGGGGGGGCACATGTACCGCAACAACCACAGGCATCTATTGACTGCCACTCCCAATGGCTCCGGTCCTCCCAATGGCTCCGGATATCACAGAGTTGACTAGGAATGAACCTTACAAAAACCCATTAAATCAAACAACTGCCTACGGGGCCCTACTGATTAGCGGTCAAAGATTTGGGTTCCTGACTCCTTTCTGGTCCGTCACAGGAAATGTGAAATTATTCTAAGAAGAGTAAATGTTTTATTTTCCATGTCCTTTTCAGAATGTGGAAATACGTGTGGAATGTTTATTTTAAGTCAAGCCCCGAATGAACACATGCACACACTTTATTAAACGGTGGGAAGCCCGGATCGGACACAGTACAGCACGGCTGAGGCGTGTCCTTGGACCCGTCACGGATGCAGGAAGATGGTCAATAGCATTGTGAATCAATGTGAACAGCACTTAGCCGCCTGCTCACAGTTTCTGGCTTGGCGACGGACAGTGGATCGGCGCACAAGAAAAGGGGGTCGCGGGGCCTCGCTTTGAGGCGCTATCTAAACCCGGGGGATAGAGAAAAGGAAGAGTAGCGAAGACAGGAAGACATGAGGGGAGAAGGGATGGACCTGAGGGGAGAGGAGAGGGGATCGAGGCTGCTTGAGTTGAATTGACAGTGGCAGCTGGTAAAGTCCTATCCATTTCCTCTTTACAGAGGCGGCTATTGTCCACAGGGGCATTTCCCTACCAGAGCATTCCCCACTTCAAGTCACCTCACGGCTGAAGCACACACACGCATGGACTGCATGAGCGGGGGTGTCAGACCCCTTTTCCAAAGACTTGGTCGATTGGAGTCGAAGACTCAGTGAGGAGACTGGACACACAGAAAAACAATGTCTGAAAAACTGCAATGCCATCTTTAAGTGTTTTGGGGTCAGTGCGTTCCAGCTTTGCACACGGCCCATTTTGACAGATTTGCTCCGGGTTGTTCAGGTTGGTTGGATGATGCTTCAAAAAATACCACAGATTTTCAATGGGTTTGAGATTAGGGCTGGGCCAACTTTCCAGTCTGCCCTCCACTGTTGGCCTTGTGCTTTGGAGTAATTTTCCTGCTGAAAGGTGAATTTCCTCACAAGCCCTAGTTTTTTAGGCTGACTGAAGCCGGTGCTCTTTTTTATGTCTAGTCCACGCATGTACAGACACACACACAATCACCATTATACATGGCCTATAAACACATTCTCTGTGATACACAAACGTTCCCGGCTTCATCCCATATTTCAGTATCAGCTGTTGAATAAACTAGTTGTGCTCTAGGTGGCAGTGTTGACCACATATCAGAAACAACCAAATGACATGAACAAAGCCAGGGTTTCATCTCTACTTCGCACCGCTGGTCACCTCATTCGCTCTGCACATACATATGCCTTCTGTGAATTGCAGCAGATTCCGCCGGTCGTGAACGTCGTCCTTCTCACTTTGTTAACTGACAATGACCAACCTCTCTAGCCTCCTCTATGTTGGAGCCAGCGGCGCGTGGGCGTTAACTAGGCCTCGGCAAGCGAAGCACGACAGATACCCTCTATCTGTGGTTGAGGACATGCAGATATAACTCACGGAACGGTTCGGCCGCGTCCCAAACGCCGCCCTGTTGACTTGCGTCCAGGGGTCACCAGAGGCCGTGGTCAGCGGTGGGGAACAGGGCGCCGTTTGGGACACGGCCTGTGTGTGAGCCGGAGGTCGTTGTGATGGAGGCTGCCACGGCTGTACTGCAGGGGTGGACAGGGCAGCTGTTTCCCGGCTGGCCGGGCAGACCTGCTGGACTCCCCTGGAAATGCTGTGAGGCTTAATCAGCTGAGGAGGAGGTGGAGGAGGACAGGAGAAAACCATCTGTGTCTTGGTTGACTCCTTGTGGAGAACTGGTCAGCTCTCATGTCACCCGCGGGTCAGAGCCCAGTCACGGACGTTGCACACAGCGACAGAATGAGAAAGGCACCGGGTGAGAGAGAGGGGGAGCAGACTCTCTGGAGAGGGAGGAAGACAGAAGAATAGGAAGAATGAATAAAGACTTTGCAGAGAGAAGGAGTGAGGGAAAGATTAGGAAATAGAAAGACCTCTGACAGAGAGAGCAAGAGAGAGAGAATCTCCTAGCAGGATTAGCTTTTCTGTGTAGGACAATGAAACAGTTGTAAAATGAAGCTAACACACGTGTACATTCTGACACCATTGTCCTATATCTATGTCTTACTTTAGAGATCCCTACCAGTATGAAATGATACTGCTTTGGTCAAACAGAGTGCAGGTTTTCTTTCACCTGGGTAGGATTGGGAAATGCTCTTCTTAATGTCCTGGATTTGTAGCAGAGATAAAACCAATGCAAGAATGCAAGACAGGACCGATATGATACAGCCAATTTCTTCATCTTTCGAAAACATGCCCTTATACGGTATGTCCATTGGCTTTTGTTCTGTAAACTTCCAATAGGCATGAAATAACAGATCCGAAATACTAAACTCCGCACACTCACTGATGCAGTCATAGGAAGGACCACATTTGTCATGACATGCACTGAGTATCAGAATTTATGTCTTTAAAGAAGGGCAGAGGATTTAGGCAGTCACATTATTTCAGGGATTCTGTGGGCCATTTTTGGACAAGAAAGTGTTTAGATTGATTAGAATTTTTGCTGTAAGAGGGTGGGGCGGGATTCGAACCCACGCTGTATCGATACATGTGCATTGGAGATTCTGGATCACACTTATTCTGGATCACACTTATTCTGGATCACACTTATTCTGGATCACACTTGGCCACTTAGATCACATCGTCAACAAACTTAAAAGCCCACCTTTATAACCCACTTCATTTACAACTCAGTGAGTTATTTACCATCGTTTTTTTCCTTTAACATGTTTTTCTCTTTGCAATATCAATGACCGTTCCTCTACAGTGTATAAATGCTGGCGTGTCTATTTTTTGCCTCGCCATTGTGAATAGACAATATAAATATATTTTTCATGCTAATCAATTGCATTATGCACTGGGAAACATCATGTTTTTCTTTAGCTTTCACATCACATCACAGAGAAGAGACTGAACTAGCTAGGGCCTAGTCATGTCTAGAATGTTTATTTTTGGTTCGTTCTTTATATAGATTCCAGGAGGTTATTTTTACCTGCAAACAAGGGGGTTCAGCACCCACCATTATCTCTGCGGAATAGACAAAAACACACGGTTACAATCGCCCAAGCTACGTCCCAAATGGCAACCAACATCTTCTATAGTGCGTTCACAGGTTTTGGTCAAGATTAGTGTACTAATTTGGCTGTAGGGTTCCATTGGGAAAGCCTGTTAACACTTGACATGAAAAGGAAATGTCAGACAAGGCGTCTCTTCCCAGGTGATGTCATTCTATCCCATTTCCGCCTGTTTTGTTTCAAACTGCGGGATTCACCTAGATAAGCCACTTCCTGGTTAAAAGCAAGTTTTGAGATTGTGTAACTCAAAACAGTGTGGACTCATTTATAAACCCATTCACTGAATTAGGCCGGTGTCTCTCAATTTGTTTTTTTGCTACTTGAAATTATATATTTTTTTACAGAGTTACAGAAGTGCGAATAGACCATTACTTGTGTGACCAAAATGAACAGTGAACATAAAACCAAGGTGATACATGGTTTTTACTTTATTATTACCATAAATGAAGAGCTCCATTGGTAAATTGTATATGCTTCTTGTTACTGATGATTTGAATTACCCTGTGCACAATGTTCTTTCTAATAAACAAAACAAGGACATGGGTTCTCAACGCTGAGCCCTGTCAGATCACATACGTATCAGAGACGTCATCTTGCCCAAAGGCAGGTGAGCTCGTTTCTCTGAGCTGAGCCCCGAAAGTGTCTGTTTTGTGTCCCAAGTTGCTCACTGTTACGTTCCCCCTTGAAACGAGGTCAAATCATTGCATATTGCACATCGCCAGCGTCGTTGACGACACAAAATGTAAAAGTTTTTGAATTTCTGTCAAACCCACCACCCAGTGCGGAGATACTGCAGTGATTGTCATGATATCTCATCTGTTGCTAGGCCACGAAACAGCAAGGGGAAAGGACCCTCCCTACCTTCCGGCAGGGATCAAACCCTACATCCCTACCCAAGTCCTTTGTTGTAGTACCTCTGATCTCTTGGCCGTCCCACCCCTACGGGAAGACAGCTCCCAGTCAAAGCTCTGCTCTGTCCCAGCGTGCACTTTGTATTTTTCCGTTTGGCAATAACTTTGACGATACTTCACTGGGGTGAAATGTACTTACACTTACTGAGTTCTGCATTTGTCTCGTTTTGCAGTCTCATAAAAAAAGTGCAATAACTGTGAGGCGTTTTGGATAAGAGGCGCCTGCTAAATGACTGAGATGTTTAAAAAATATACATATCCGTGCCGATGGACTAAAAGTGCAAAGGAAATCCGCAACAATATGTATGCAATGAACAAGCTCCATCTCTGCCTTTGTTTATGCCAGTCGAGTGACTTGTTTAAACCAACATCTCCTGGAGACCCTCAGCTGTTCCTGAGCTCTCTGGAAACGGTTCATCACTTTCATGGGCTGGCCCCCTCACTCTGTCAGTGTGTGTGTGTGTGTGTGTGTGTGTGTGGGTGGCACATGTGACGAAGACTCGTGGGTGGTGTGTGCGCCCAACCCCCCCCTACCCCCCTTGCTGCCACGATAAGCTAAAGACAACCCCAGAGCAGGATGAGCACCCCGAGCCCTCCCCAGCTCTAAGGGCGGTCTGAGGGTGTTAAATTGGCACGTCTGCCCCCCAGAGAGGAGAAGAGAGGCTTTTATCAACAGAATGTATCCCTCCAGTGCAGAGCAGCTGTTGAAATGCTGCGGTGCGTAGGAGAGGCAACGCTTCACTCCTCTGCGAAGAAGCCATTGTGGGGTTTCTGGACGCACAGTGATCATTAAATCAAAGCTACTGCAGCTGTTTGTGTGTGTTGCCGACTGGCGTACTACAGAAAAATGTTCTGATAGATGGACGGTTGGGGGCTGCAGGGTGGCCCACAGGTCAAGAGCGTAGGGCCAGTAAAAAAACAAAGTTTGCCAGTTCTGATCCCTATCTTTCAGTCCATGACCAGGAAAGTTAGCTAACTGCTCCTCGGTTGTTGCTGTGATTTAGAACATGTTAGCGTACGTATTTTGTAATACAGTGTAATAAAAACACAGTTTTTAAAAATACAGCCCAAGAACAAGGGAATCATTGCCACTTGATTAAAATGTTGGATTATATGAATTGTGCTTTCCTGAAATCTGGCTGACCTCAATGTCGACATGTTAAATGCAATATTGCTAAGCTTTAGGAAAAGTCATTGTTGTTCTCCAGTTATATCTTAGCACTCAGAAGATGAGAGAAATCTGAATTTTCTAACCAAACAAAACATATGATGAAATTCATATTTTTCTCTAAGAGTCACAACTATTGGCATTCCTAGAAAGTCTTACGAGCGCCATTAAGTAGAAGAATATTCCACTATTGCATATATTTTCATTAGCCCTTAGGAACTGAATCTACACATGCCAGCAAACAGTTTTTTTTCAATCTAAATTATTTAGTATTTTTAACAATTTTACCAAAACAACAGAACTATGTTGTATTTTGAATTGTAACATCAAGCTGATAAGCAACAGCAAAAAATTTCCATAGCCTTTTTTTTGCTCATCTTCACCAAGTTTGCCAATAGCTGTGTGCTGGATACTGTCACTCATATTATCGCACCTGGTACTCTTCCACATGAAAGGGCAACTTTTAAAACTCTTGCCTGGATTACACGGTACTGTACGGCTGCTGCAAAAATGATCCATGCCCAAGGAAGTAAGATCTTCACCTGACGGCGGTGGTGGTGTCTTACAGCAGAGGGCGCTGTATGCTGTGGTCTGCACCAAGGCTTTTTAATACCGAGCTGGTGTGATAAGAGAGAGGATTTGGATGCTTCCCAAACAGAACCCTATTCTCAACACAGTGTACAAGTTCCACCGGCGTTCTATGGGGGCTCCTGGTCGACGGCAGAGCACCTCGGGGGGGGGGGGGCATTTGGGATGACAAGCGGCTGCGTTGGCTAATGCTCCGGTCGCGGTGTTTACAGGGAAGTCAGGGGTCAGTGGTTTTAGGTGAACGGATCTGACGGTTGTATTTGATTACTTAATAATGAAAGGCGGCGCTGGCAAATGGAGGAGATGTGTGAGTCATCCTTCTCTCCTCCTCATCCCTGACCCATCCTGGTGCCTGAACACCTTGACCTAACGCACACATGGAAGAATGTCAGCTTGCCATCCTCCGGGAGATTTACAGTTGGTGGATATTAAATTGTTTTAATATACTGTTTGTGGTTATTGCATACGGTTTTCTACCGAAGGCCTGTTCAAAAATGTCAGCTTGATGTGTAAAACGTGTTGATCGCAGATGTTCCTTTTCATTTTTGAATCAGACTTTAATTGTGTATGTCGGTATAGTTTATTGTTAGGTGCAAGAACGGCAAATCTTTTTTAATATTCCATAAATATTCTCGAAGCTCATGCAGTAGTGTTAAAGGTGCCGATGCAGAGCTCCTGGTATGGATATCTATTCATCAAACCTCACCGTTCCCATTTTAAGAAAACAAAAAGTTATTTCCCTTCCAAGGATGTCACTAAACTGTGAACTAGTCATGGAATTTTGATGATGTAAGTCTGTCATTAATGATTGCTTTTAACCCTATTGCACTGAACTATTTTTAACCCTAAGGAAACTTTGAAAGAGAAAAGATCTGAGTACCTATAATCTTTAGTTTCACCCACTGACTCTAGGAGGCACATGATAAATGCCCCTGTCTAAACAATGTCCTTCTTCAGGCTTGTCATCTTTACAGATAATGGAGTCATATTTTTTGTGCAATCCACAAATAGACGTACAATAACACAATGCTTATAGAAATTCCCCAGAGAAGCAATGACAATGTTATCTCAAAATGTGCAATGTGTATTAATTGCTAGTGGTAATAAGAAACGTATGTGGCTCAAATATATGCCATGAACCACATTTGTTTTATGTTCTATAATTACTGAAACACGTGATCATCCTGTTGCTGCACACATAAAGGGATATGTTTTGTAGCAAGTTAGATCAACTTGTATTGGTGAAGCTGGTTCAGACAATTGTTTTGGTTAAAGTTTCATGGATTTATTTGGCTGTATAATTGCAACAAGCCCTATACTGCAGTTGCTATACATGACAAAATAAACGCTTCAAAGTGTCCCCAGAATAAACTACACAACCATGTTGTTTTTTAGGTCTATAAAGGCATGTCAGGGCAAACAAACGTTGCTATTTCAACTATTACTATCATAAATGAATATCGCTCAAACTGTGTTCACTTCCTGTTCTGCACTTGTCTTGTAACACATTTTTATAAATGCACATTGCAATTCTAGCGTAGCCACACCTCAAATTCCAGGGAGACTAGTTCTAAAGGCTAGTAGTGTTGATGCCAATTTCTAGCACTCCACCATTTCTGTAAACTACCTGGCCATCAACACAAAGAAAAGCAAAGGGCTCATTATGGATCACAGGAAGTCTTAAGGCTGTAGTCATCCTCAAGTTCTCATCAATGGCACTGAGGTGGAGTGTGTGTTCAGCTTCAAATTCCTGGTTGCCACATCTCCAAGGAGCTCTCCTGGTCCTTCAACACCTCAGCCCTGGTCAAAAAGGCATAGCAGCACCTGTACTTTTTGAGGTTGAAGAAAGCTCACCTATCCTCTAAGATACTTGTGAACACAATCAAGAGCCTTCTGACTAACTGCACCATGGTGTGGTTTATCGGTTTCTCCGTAGCCGACCAGAAGGCCCTGCGACTGGTGACGAAAACTGCCCAACACATCACTGGTGCCCAGCTTCCAGACCTCCAGAGCAAGCAATGTCTGCACAGGGCACGAGGGATCATCAGGGATCAAACACATCCATCCCACAAACTGTTTGTCCTCCGACCATCAGGCCATCTACCTTGCTGCTATAACTGCATCCCGGTTGCACATGCTACCTTCCTCCTCAAATTTGCCTTGATTGTATATCTAGAATTCCATTTAGAATTGACATTTGTTCCTGCACATCTAGTATCCCATTTGATACTATACATTTTCTGCAGTAATCTATTTGCACTTCTGGTTAACTTCTAGCTGCATTTAGTTGTACTGTACTTGTACTTGTTAAGTTAAATTATTCAAATAAATTATTAAAATAAATGATCAAGCCGTACAAAAAATCCATTAATTATAATCCCAGTAATAATTCACATTTGTTATTTTCTAGCTGGAGCAAACCTGCTCAAATTAATGAATCTGTTTGACTTTCCTAAATAATCTTTGAGTATCTCTGTCTTAGAAGGAAAAAAATTAGTTAGGACATTTTATTCAGATTTTTTTTTTTGTAAAAAATATTATAATTTTACTATAACTCCACCTATCTTTATTGCCATTTTCAGGCCATTCACATTCCAGGAACCTAATGTAATTCTTGCCCCTCTCTATTTGTTGGCATTGTTTTTTCTTGCATAACATGCAGTTTAGTAGACAGGTACAATACACTTCAGTTGTTCAGATATTCAGTTGTTGTGTAGATAATCTTATCACTCTAGCAGTTTACCTTGCCTGCAGCTTAGAACAAAGACAGTTCCATTAAAAAAGGATCAGTTTACTAAACAAAAGTCTTAATTGTGGATGGGTACGTTTCTATTTAAGTATTGGTCCTAGGAAATCTTTCCCAACCCACATTTCAGAATGCTTTTCCATTCTTCTCAGCATAGCCTTTCTTCCATAAGGACCAACTAAATCAAATCTGCCTTTCATCCTGCCTTGATAGGAGGCAGAGTGTGGCAGCCCACGAGCTTACCAGGTGCCATGTTCTAAACATCGGGCAGATCAAAAATTTGCCGATCTCATTTTATGCTAGCCAAAGACCACATGATTTTTCCATGTTCTGCAGTACATACACAATGTGTACATGTCTAAGCATTGTAGCTGTTTTGACAAAGCCTCTTAGCTGAAGCTTTGTAGTGCCTTAGTCCTAATGACCCCGTCATGGGTCGAGGCACTACAACAGCCCTTCACTGCTTTGTTCATCTGATCAACCTAAATGCTCACTGAAGTTGCCTGTCCACTCCTCACTAAAATCAGTCCTCCACAGAATCAGCAAGTCGTCTCATTGAAGTATAGTAAGTCTCATTGAAATTGCTGTGAAATGTGTCTTAACTAAATAGTTTTGACTGAAATGAACTTTGGGAAATTTGACATATACCAGGTGAGTTAATCGTTTCAGATGGGGTAGTAACCAATTTATCAGCAATTACCATTGAAGTCCTAATTTTGTGCTATAGAAACACCCAAAATATTACTTTTCTTAATCCAGTAGTTTATGCTTCACCATCAACATCCACTGTTTCTGAACCAATCAGGTAGTCATAGTTAATTAATCCATAATGTCACAATGATTATACAGACAAAAGCATAGAATAGTATTTGGTTATGGAAGACATCTGGATGAACAAACAATATGGTGGCATACATTGTGTGTTAAAAGACACTGTGAAAATATAAAAAAAACTATTCGCTAGATTTAATATGAAGAGTACAGAATTCTTCTACTAAAGTTTCTTAATGAAAAAAAATCGTAAATCAGATGGTAGGTGTTCATCTGGCAAATCCAGCCTCAAACATGCCATAGCATAGTCGATTAACCACACTAGCACAAATAACACGCACATAATATGACATGTTTGTTATTCAACCCACTGTCTGTTTAGATTTAGAGTATAGTAATGTAACATGTTCTCATCTCATCAACACCAATGAACAGTACAAGTGCATTCAAATGAGAGCATCCACATGAGAGCATCTTGTAAATAACAGTAAAACCTTTACTCAAAATAAATGTCACTAGTGACAATCTAGACAAATGTGCAATAGGTAAGTGACTGTTCAGTTTTATATAACACTTTACCTTAACTTGACCTTTAAACTTTGTCAGTAAACAGTGACTGTAAAATACCGTATTAACATATAGCATATATAAACACATATATACACATATAGTTTTAGTTTAGATCTCTGTATGTACGGAAACAAGATTATTGCTTGATGTGTGTTTAGGAAAGTTTCTCCACCACAGTACTGCAAATGCATTCGCATTGATCTAAGTCATTTACAGTACTTTTCGTTTATCAGAATTCCCAGGAATGTCCTGGATTTAGCCCTAAGAAATTTTTAAAATACACGTAGGTATGTTTTGCCTCAACCAAACTCCCTGGTTCCCGATGGTCTTTTAAAATAAGCATATTGTACCTGTGATACATTGTACTCACTGCACTGAGAACCCTGCGTACTGCCAAAACACGGGTTGCCTTATTGGGTTGATGCTGAAACCCCTAGATGTATAATGTAAAGATGTAAGCACTAATCACTTTTTGGGGAGACTGATGATACTTTTTGTAAAGTTCACTGTAAAGTACAAGTACTTCAAAGCTTTCTTTGTGCAACTACAGTAGTGTAACCCAGGAGTAACACAACGCATTAGGTGTGGTTGGTTTTGTGCATGTGTGTAACCATGACCGATGTTGTTTCAGATGATAACGGTGACGCCAACGCCCTCCCAACTTGCACCCCCCCATTAGGGGTGAAAAAACACTGAGTCTTGTAATGTAAATATCAGTGGCTCACCATATTGCAGCCCACCACCTGCATATTGTCTGAGTGAGATGGTGAACCGTGTTGTCTGTTGGCCAAGTAGAGGCGGACTGGTGACTTACGACAGGATATGTCCTCCGTCCAAAAATAAATCTGGCTTGTATGTTCCTGTATCAGTTTGTTCCTTATGGTTTACTGAGTCAGTTGATTAGGGGGAAATAAGTGCTTTTAAGAAATATTTTGGCAGATTATAAATAGCTCTGACCAACAATGTCTTTAAAGGGCCGTAACACCCAACAGGCGAAATATCTTACATAAAAAACAATAATTATGAAATCAAGATATAGCATTAATAATAGAATAAAGTATTTCAAGAAAACAAATATTAAAATAAATGCAACTTAATAATACAAAAGACAAGGATAGCTAAGACAACTAAAAGCATGCTTTAAAAAGCATTTCTAAAAATGTGTATCTTGAGAGCTTTTTAAAAAAAATGACAATATTTCTCTGTCGTTGAAGCACATAAGGGTTCCTTATTCAACTTCAACATTAATTATTTAACAACTGAAGAGTTTAAGAGTGTGCGATTTATGGGCTTTATCCATTTCAAATATTTATGTCATGAAACAAATGTGTTTCCAGCTTCCTTTCATTGGTTTTGTTCAATATATACACTGCTGTTCTGAAGTTTAGGGTCATTTAAATTCTTCTTGAATTGGCAGATTTTTTAAGGAATATCTAGATAGGTCGATTGATGAATATTAATAGCAACCATCACTCCTATGTTCCAGTGGCACACTGTGCTAATGCAAGTTAATGATTTTAGAAGGCTATATGATCATTAGAAAACCTTTTCGAAATTACGTTAGCACAGCGGATAACTGTTGTTCTGAAGCAATGAAACTGGTCTTTTGACTAGTTGAATATCTGAAGCACCAGCAATTGTGGACCCAAATGGCCAGAAACAAATACTTTCTTCTGAAACATGACAGTCTATTCTTGTTCTGAGAAATGAGGGCTATTCCATGTGTGAAATTGCCAATAGACAAAAGACCTTGTAAAATGTTTTGTACTACTTCCGTCACAGAACAGCGCAAACTGGCTCTTCCATCCTCTCTGGAATGATTTTATAATACCCATTCTCTATTGAATGTAGAGTTTAAGTGATTTGCAAATCCTTGTATTCTGTTATTATTTCCATTTTACATAGCGTCCCAATTTATTTGGAAATGGGTTTGTCGATCAGGTTAGGCTTGTTCTAGATTTGTGGCGCCTCCGTTCTAGGCTTGCACAGGTTTCAGTATGGAAAAGTATGAGTTTATACTAGTAACAGGATTCCAAACTAGACTGTAATTGAAAAGCCTTCACTAGGAGAAAATGTATATAGAATATATTACACAATCTATCTCTTCATTCAGCACTCAGATATCCAGTGTTCTCTCACAGAATGTTTTTTCTCTCAATATAGCTATTGTTTCTTACCTGATGGCAAGTTTTCAAATGGTTTGAGAGTTGAGCAGCATGATCTAAAAAAAGTAATATGATGCAACAAGGGAGTCACATTTCTGAAATTTCGAGATGAGAAGTAGTAATAAGCAGAAATACTAATAAAACCATTATTCACTTTGAATGCTATGGAAGCTGTAAACTCTAGCATGACTGTTAATTTCCTGTTTACCTCTGAAATGATCGGAACCCTTGACTCAGATGTTTTCCAATTGGGTAAAAACATAATAACGTCAGGAAATTGACGTCAATTGAACACAAATGAAATTGGTCATTATCTGCAAGTTTGGGAATCATCTGGAAAGCAAGCTTGTACATTTTTTGTTGTATTTGGGCTCTGATTCAGATACCAGATACTACAGTGAACACTACTGAATCACAACGCTTCAACCCTTACGATAAAAGATTGCAGTTAGAGTGCAGAATACCGGCAGTATACTATAGAATTCCTACAGACACAGTGTAGTACAGCTTTTCTGCAATTACTGCATTCAAAATATCACAACTGCAGTTGCGTTTTGGAAGGGTTCAAAGAGTGCTCAATGAAGCATTGAAACAAGCGTCTTTTAAACTGCAAGTGGACCCTGGAAAACTTGAGATGGTCACGTGCATTTATGGGATGTGTAGGACTGAGCATATGTTCTGCACCTAATGGAAATGCATTGTGGCTACATTTAAAATGCTGGGCTGGGTATATTCAGCAGGACCTATATGTTAGCAGAGTTTTCTATATCTATATTTTTTTTAAATACATACAGTGTTTACTAAACAAACCCTAACAAACTTCACTCCGGACAAGGCATCGTAAAAACACTTCATGACAAGAAGTACACACAACGCAAGCCATCTGGATCGTACAGGGGAAACAGAGTCGGGATCTTTGATGATTCAGCTGCACACTCTTTTTCATTTAACTGAATGTTATAACGCACCAAAGCATTAGCGCCGTGTTTAATGTTAGCCTCGTCACACTCCTAATATTTACAGTGAGATACTTTAATAGTGATCTTTGTGCTTTTTTCTTGGCCGACAGAGCCTTTTAAGGCGGTAAAAAACATACACCTGAAAAACCTTAATGTTGATTCTCAACTCCCACGCATTGTTCGAAAGAGCTCTGACATTGCCAAAAAACATAGCCCAATTTCAAGTTCTCCTTCTTACAAACCAAAACACATCGCAGCCTAAGTGCAGTGCCCCTAATGTGTTTAACATCGTCTGCGTGGGTCAGAGTGCATGTTTCCTTTGCACTTCTTTCTTCACGTTACTTGTATTCATTGTGTAGGTGTAACAAAAGGTGCTACCATCTTGACCAGACGAGTAACACTGTCCAGGACCTGAAGACTAACTGTGTGTTAGTTCCTCCTGCAAATGATTGGGCTTCATCAATGCCATATTATAATTTAAGCCACTTTCACAAAGCTCAAAATTAGTCTTGTTACATAAATACATTTTTGCAGGTTTTGTTACCCTTTTCACTTGCAGACCCAGAGTCTCATTAAAGTCTTTCACAAGTTTGTGTTTGCTGAAATGATGGGACACTAAACTTTAGGCATGGTATCCTTTGCTCAACAAGCCTCCAAAATTCAGGCCACACACCAATTATCCAATAAGGGCCTTAGCGATCACGGTGTGAGAACCTCTCCATGTAACCAACCAAGCCCCTTAATGAGGAACTTCACCTATTTTGTATACATATTTTGCGTTATGGTCATTAATTCTTGGAATTTTCCATGCTGTTTTTACATACAATATTTTGTTACGCTACAGGGGAAAATTCAGTTTCTTTTTTTGTGGGTGACTGTAGGTCCAAAAGTAACATATCAACATTTTAATCAAATATTACCCAAATGTCCACACTGTATTTACTTGCTATGCCAGTGAGTAGTCAGTCTACTCAAGTTCAAACAAGCAAGCATCCGAAGTGACAATGCAGGGTGAATTGAGAGGAGCCACTCCTAGCAATTGAGAAAAAAGGAGCAGCAGAGAACTACCAGTATCGTTAACCCTTTCGGGTAAGAATAGGTGCTCAAGAGATTTACTGTAGTTATGGCTACAGAGCTTTTAATTATACACCATACACTGCAGTTTCAATATGGAACACATTTCCAGAAATGCTTTGATACGGCCAATCCTGGGCCTGCCCGGGGCACCCTTTCCTAGTACCAAGTGGATGGCGTGGGTCCTAAGCATGTCTGGAGCCGACGAGTGCCTGGAAAGCCCCAGGGTAGATGTAAATTGGCTAGCGTCATCTGAAGAGCAGGGGTGCATTGTCAGAGTGGACTTCCTGGTCCCACTGCGCTACAGCGACACCTTCAGGCGGCTTGGGCGTCTGCAGAGCTGCCTCAGTGAGTGTGGCCTGACACAAATCGACCCACACGACAGACTGCTAGAGCACTATGGGGCGGGCAGGCACAACAACTTGGCTCAGATTCCCGTGAGCCGGGCTTGTCGGAGTCCTAACTGTGTTCATAGTAGTGATGAGAGAGTGGTAGACATAACTGGACGTGTGAAAATTGGCAGGTTATTAAAAAGAAGGGGAGTAATTCATTTATATTCATATTTTCATTCTTTTATAGAAATGCATGAATCCATTGCACTGAACAAGGACTCAGCTCACATATTCTCAGTGGATCCATGGAGAGCATCAGAGAGAAACTCTTGTTGTTTTGGTGGGTTTTCTGCGTGTAGGCGTCTGGTTTATTCTGACGTCACACGCAGGAAGGCAACATTTCGGAGAAAAGGCACTTTGGAAACTTGGGGTCCACTGAAGTGCCTTGACCTCATCTCTATAAACTGTTTGGACAAAGCCGCATGGTGTAGATGAGCAGGGCCAACCGTTACACAGCTTGTTCAGTGTATTTCCACGACGAGTGGAGAAAAACAATCCTCCGCTACTCAAGGCATTCAGAACTATATGCCGTATTCACATTACTGTTATCCTTCTAACCACCTTTAAAATGCATAGATACTGAGCTCACTATGAGTTTCTGATTTATTGTGTGTGAAGGCAATAGGGAGGTGATAATAAACTACAGCGCTAAAGCATTTTGTTTGCTAACTGTTTGCTCGACGTTGAGCAACGTGTCACAAGTTTTTTTGTTAGTGGTTATATAGGTCAACCACCATTTGCATTTGTTTATGGAATGTATACAGACTCATGTCGGCTACAGTACAAACACAGAACCATCATATGTCTACCGAAAAAACACTGTTTTATTCTGAGTTAATAGAGAACGATATTATGGTAAAAAGGTTTGTGCTAAAGACAGCCACAGAATAAGTATTGTAATCTGAATACCAGAACTGTTCAGTTAAATGCAAAACTTGTAGTGCATTGCATATTTAAAAAATGTCTGCCGAATTTCAGACTTGATTTATATCCCTGCATAAAAATACATGAAGATAATGTCAACAATTCTTCAATGCTACTAGCACTGAGACATTGATATGCCCATAGACACAGGTTGATATGCCCATAGACACAGGTTGATATGCCCATAGACACAGGTTGATATGCCCATAGACACAGGTTGATATGCCCATAGACACAGGTTGATATGCCCATAGACACAGGTTGATATGCCCATAGACACAGGTTGATATGCCCATAGACACAGGTTGATATGCCCATAGACACAGGTCGATATGCCCATAGACACAGGTTGATATGCCCATAGACACAGGTTGATATGCCCATAGACAACCGGTGTTTTCCATCTCATAGGTCACTTGTCAACTTAATATTTCAGAGATTCAGTTGAATTACCACACCACCCCCTCTCCACCTCACTCCCTCTCCACCTCACTCCCTCTCCACCTCACTCCCTCTCCACTCCCTCTCCACCTCTCTCCCTCTCCACCTCACTCCCTCTCCACCTCACTCCCTCTCCACCTCACTCCCTCTCCACTCCCTCTCCACCTCTCTCCCTCTCCACCTCACTCCTCAAACCTCC